>OY720634.1:148258499-148497383 GCA_963169105.1 Ceriagrion tenellum | reverse complement strand
GGTGGCACAATGTCGTGGCCGCGAGGGTACAGGCACAGCATCCGACCTGGAATGATGAGGAAATTTTTCAGCGGTCGCGTCGGATTGTCATCGCCACCATTCAGGTAACGGAGTGACGAAACGGCGCCACGTTCATTAATGGAGTACAAGTATGGGAAGTAATTGATTTTTAATGGAGCTGCCGAAATTGGAGTTTGGTCGGAAGGTCGACTTCCAAAAGTGGTATCGGAATGCCACGTATTTGAACCCGTCATTCCCTCTTCGCATTTGAGGACCACTTGGCGACGAAGAAACTAGCACAAAGTTGATGTTGATTGCTCTGCATTATACAAGGGATACGCAATATTAATGTCTAACTTTCTCGACGATTTTTTCTTATGTATTAGCTCATTTGGCTTTAATTTATGTTATACTTAATGGCTTTTGTAGTCATCCATTACTCTTCTATGTATAATTTTTTAAAACTTAATTTGCTTGAATTTAATCATTATTCAAACCATCCATGGTTAAAACTTACCATTACTAAAGTTAACAAAGCATTTTTTTGCCATTCAAGATTAATAATTATTGTTTTTATACGTTTTAATTTCGCTGAGGAAGAATATATTTCCTAGTTTCAGTGAAGGCTTCCGCGGAGTTTTTTTGATGAAGAGAATGGTTTTTCGGGTCTCCTTCCACTTTTATCCATTTTTATGGACAAAAAATATGAATAAACCATAAAATAAATAATGGATATAGTAAAAAAATGGATAAACGCGGAAGGAGACCCGAAAAACCATTCTCTTCAATATATTTCCTAGGTCATACTATTATGGAATAGAGATTACATGAGAAGTTATGATCAATTAACTAACTGTGCTGCAACTAGTCAGAATATCAGTCGTAGATTCAACTATTTTGTGTTTTATGTCTCCAGAAAGTTGTTCCATCTCATAGATTTAATTTGACCATGGCAAAATATTTATCCCAAACTAATTTTAAAAAGCAACCTTATCTTCTTTGGTTGCATTTTTTTTTAAGCCTTGATAATTGAGTGTTTACATCGATGAGTTATCGGAATGTTCCACTTTCATTACAGAAAATCATCGCCTACGAGTACATACCAGCATTCCTGGGCGAGGAGATTCCCCCGTACAGTGGCTACCACCCGGATGTGCACCCGGGAGTGAGCCACGCCTTTCAGAGCGCCGCCTTCCGCTTCGGCCACACCATGATCCCTCCGGGTCTCTTTCGCCGCGACGGCCAGTGCAGATATCGCAGGACACCAATGGGACACTTGGCGCTCAGGCTGTGCTCCACGTGGTGGGACTCAAACGTGAGTGGCCGTCGAAGGTGCTGCTTGTGTGGGCGTTTAGAGAATAAACATGATATTCTAACTAGGCCGAGGAAATTAACTTCGATATTATCACTTTAGTCATTTGTGTATCTCTGGTAAATTTATCACCTCGCCAATGTGAATAAGGGGCTGTCCATAATCCACGTAGACACCAAACGGGCGGGAGAGTGCGAGTGTTATCAACGAAGGTCCACGTTGGGACTCCGGGGGTGGGAGGGATGTCTACGTAGTCAATGGTAAATATACAGTTTATAGTAAGTGACAGATTATCATAGCTACAAGAGTAGTTTTTCTTTTACTTACCTTACAAAAAATCAGCCGTAAATTACAGATAGTGCATGACAATCAATTAATAATTCGTTTCTCAGATTTTTCCGCAAAAAAAGAAAAGTACACGTGGGCAACAGGGGAGACAGAGGTCAGGATGAGTCTACGACTTTCCACGATAGGGGTGGGGAATCAAAAAGTGTCCTATTTTTGTATACGTGGATTATGGACAGCCCCTATTTAAGTTTGATAACTTAGATGGTTTATAATTGTATAAATATTTCTCTATAATATAAATAATAATAAATAGGACTAACTTTTACCCAAAAATTAAACTGCGTTAATCATTTCTTTAAATCAAGGATATTTTTCTATATGAATAGCAATCTCAACGCAAATTCCACTATTGATAATTTATGGAGGTTTCGACCTTGGTTTCGATAGTTGATGGAAAATTACCCAAAGATCCTGACACAGTTAGTTTTATTTAGAAGTCTTAGCATATTGGTCATTCGTGGTAATGTAAAAGATCAATTTTAATATTGTAAAAAGAAATTGCTTACCTTGCTGGTTACATTTAATGTGAACAGTACATACCGTGCGAAGCATATCGACTTGTTATTATTTATGAATTCAAACAATATGAGTTGCACCTTGAAATTTTTTTTCTAATCAAGAGTGAGTATAATGATTTTCCGGGTAATCCTTTATTAACATTTACACATTTTACTTTCTCGGAGAAATCATATAAATTATGATCGTGAAGGAAAATCAGAGATAGTCTTTCATTTTAAAACAGGAATTACAAATGAACAACTCAATTAAATTCTCTTACTTAGGTTTAACAACAGGTTATAGTTAAATTATTTGAAAAGTTGCCGATTTTATGCTCTCAGTGGCTTCGTTTTCATTTTCGCAATTCTGCATTCACGATTTACTTCAAGTTTTTTGTGAATAGTCGCATATTTCTTCCTTATTAAAATAAATGCATTCTTGCCACATAAAATATTTATTCCAAATGTTGCTATGTTTTGCATATAAAAAAGTTTAAGACTGTATCTTACAGTTCTCCCATCTCACCATCAGCCGCTGTCGTTTTCTCATGGTCATGTCGGTGTAAGTTGATGCTGTCAGTGCGGTTTGTGCATATTGCCTGGTATGGATAAGCTCAGGTCGCGGTATCCATTCACATCCTTGGTGTAGATCTATTCCATGATTTCTCGGTTTTCTGTCCGAGGATGAAACAAAATCCCCTCATTGGAAACTTCTTGAATTAATTGTTTCAAAAAGTAATAGTCTAGCCACTATTTAATTAAAGGGGAAAATAAATTAATAGAAATAATATCCAGGTGATTCTCTCTCACGACCTCCTGCTTTTAATGGAGGGTTTTCCTTTTTCGATATCCGTTTCACCGAGTTGTGAGCTTGGGAAAAAATGCGTGAAATAAATTCGCAATTTATTCTTTAAGACCTCGTTTTATGACGTATGTTTCAACTGTCTACATGGCAATCGGTGTGGATGTGCCTTATTATATATGATGCTCCCGTTGACCGTTTGATGTTCTATGCCAACAAAATCTAATCCAACAATGCTACCCCATTTATGAATGGCAAAATCGTTCAATAGTTAAGGTGGTTTGAGCGATTTTTATGGTCAAATTTGCGTAAAACTTAACATACGTGTTCTCATCAGTGATATCTCTGGATAGGTGTAAAATAAGACACATGACACGTACTTGGTGTTTTGGTAATTAATTGATATTTCAACTCGTAGCCTTATGGCACATGACCTTATTTCGTAATTGTTCGAATTTAATATTCACAGATTACCTTCTGATCATAGAATAATACATTTATTTTAAATATAGCTGTTGCTAACAAATATTAATATGTCACACCAAGTCCCTGTGTCTCAAACAACATATTTCAATTCAATGTCGCCTAAATTTCCAATACAATTTGGAAGACGCTAGTCAGAGCATGCTTCAATAAAGAAATAAATTAAAATATAATTTCCATTACTGCAAATGATAATATATTATTTCCATAATTGCCTCTATGATGAGTTCCACCGCATGACCAGATGCACTTACATGAGATCTGGTCCAAGATTTTGTTTCCCGATTTGCGTGAGAAGTTATTGAAATGTTCGCTCGATGACCCTCGATCACCGCTCCAGCCACCTTAAGATAAACTAAACATTATGATCCCAGACCTAAGCGTCAAGCATATTTTATTATGGAAATCGCCCATTCAAGATTCCGTGAACAGCTTTTGTGTTCTGAAATAATGAATGTCAATGAGCAGTGGAGTGACTTTGAGCCCCCATCTCAACGCGTCCATCAGACTTGACGTTTCTTTGTTGCTGTCGCAGGACGTGCTGTCCGAGAGCACCGTCGAGGAGCTGCTCCTTGGGATGTCGTCGCAGGTGGCCGAGCGCGAGGACACGATCCTGTGCTCGGACGTGCGCGACAAGCTGTTCGGGCCGATGGAGTTCTCGCGGCGGGACCTCGGGGCGCTGAACATAATGCGCGGCCGGGACAACGGCATCCCCGACTACAACTCGGTGCGCCGCTCCTTCGGCCTGGACACGGTGACCGAGTGGTCGCAGATCAACCCGCGCCTCCACTCGGAGCACCCCGAACTGTTCGACGCCCTCAAGCGGGCTTACGGCGACCGCATCGACGACGTCGACCTCTACATCGGCGGCATGCTGGAGTCCAGCGACGGGCCCGGTCCGCTCTTCAGGGCCATCATCAGGGAGCAGTTCACGAGGATCCGGGACGCCGACAGGTTCTGGTTCGAGAACACCAACAACGGGTGAGTCGTATTTTTCACGTGAGTGCATTTTATGGAGTTTCCACTGCTACTGTGCGAGTAAAAACAAGTACTGGATGCCGTGTTTTTCTTTAGTATTGTTTTAAAAATAAAACTTACACTGTTCCCATGCCGTAATTATTAATATGAAACAAAATTGAGGTACAAAGATTACAGAGAAGCCGACAAATATATCCTTAATAAGTCCATTTCTGCCCTAATTACGTTTGAATAACGAGCTTTAGTCATTGAAATAACTTTATTAGACGTTAAAAACTAGAAAAAATGTCCAGCAGGTACCTTAATTTCATTACCATCCCATTCTCTGGGATATTTTGCCTCATACGCAGATTTTCGTGTAAATGGCATGAATACTAGATTTTTTTAAAGTATTCTACCGGTTAAGGTAGGTTTTGTTGAATGTCAGAGAATCCCCTCCCGTTTCTCTACACATTCAGGCCCATATCCTTTTTCGCCTCAGTTTACGATCTACCCTTCTTCATCCATGAAACCTATTGTTTCTTCCCCTTCCCCGCTGTTCCAACATCCTTCCCTCTATCACACTATTGAGCAACCCATCACCCTTTATAACACCCTTCAGCCATCTACCCTGCCAATCTCGGATTTCATTCAGAAGTTTCCTTTCCTCGCCCACCATCTCAAGCACTTCCTCGGGAGTCTTCCTTTCCGTCCACCCAACCTTCCCCATCCTTCTCCACACCCACATCTCAAATGCCTACAGCTTCTTCTCGTCCTCCTTTCTGAGGTTCCATGTATCTGCCCCATATAACGCTACGCCCCACATCAAGCTCTTCACCAGCCTCTTCTTCATCTCCTCACCCAATGTGCCCGTCATCAGCTCCCTTCTATCACTAAATGCCTCCTTAGCTAGCGCTATTCTCTTCCGTATGTCTTTGCTACTATGTCCATTTATCTCTTGCGTACTAACTAAGGAATTAAACTGCTCTACTTGCTCGAGTTTGTGTCCTCCAACTTTAATCACGAGCCTAGCTTATTTCAGTTATATTTTCCCTCTCCTTTCACTCATTTATTTGGAGATAAATATAGATTTTGTTTTAATTATCAAGCGAAATACACGTTTTCTTTAGGCCAATAGTCGAAAATGAACTTAATGAAAATAGTTATTATACAGTGGAATTACCTCCAAATTAGTCAGACGTCCTGGCACGGTGAGGCAAACGGCAGTGTCGTTAGCATGGCGATCTACGCCTGCACTATAAATTAAGTTTGTGACTTATTTTACGATTTTAATCTAGTATATGACTACAATGCGATCATGAACCAGAGTTGACGTCATCCTTATCCAAGTGGTGACTGGAGGCTCACAAAGCTAAGTGACTATTTTGGGCGAGAAAGAGAAATCCCCCTAAAAAAAGTCAAAATTAATTGCGCGTTTGAGAGACGCACAATCGATCAGTACACGCGTGAAATGCTGTTTGGGAAAGAGAATCTCGTGACTGAAGAATTTATGATGGTGGTTTTTGTTTAATGTATACGAAAATTGCTTACTTTGAATTTATTTCTTGGCCGAATAAGTATATGTCAACTGCGCTGTTGTCTTAGACGGACTCTAGTAACATGGGATGTTGTTCCTGCGTATTCTGGTGGTGAAGTCCCGTCAGGTTCTCCTCCGGATCAAATTCTGCATTGCGGCCAAAGATTCTATGGCTAACTAGCCCATCGAAATGTCAGCATTAATGCAGAATTGGACCCGCAGGAGAATGCGAAGAGACTTCAAAGTACGTCTCGCGAATCCGATGTAGTATCTCGCTGAATTGGTGCTGAGCGAAGGAGTTTGTCTGTATTTTTAAATCCAATCCGATTAACTGTCTTGATCACATTTGTTGGTTGCAAATGAAAAATGCATTTCTAAGTAATGAAATTATAAGTAAAATGTCAAATGTCGACTCACGCACGCGAAAATCCCCGAGAGAAGCCAAGATATATATAACTCATCTTATCGGAAAGGACCTCTAATTAGCCATCGATCAGCACCATTATGTCCGTGGTGGAACGGATGAGACGAATGCAGGAAGGGCAACGGAAGCACCTCGACGGTTAACATAATTTTACCACCAGGGCAGGCGTATACACGTGCACCCCATGGTCATATGTGCCCGAAAGCCACACCCAATTAGTTTTTATTAGCTTGGCCCTGACAAAATCGAACACAACTTTTTTTTGTTGGCTTTACCATCTCCTGGTTCATCATGCGGCTCCCTTTCCCCGTTTCGGAAGAGGCGTGGAACTCGAGCAGATTTTACGGCTTACCTTACAGAACTTAGATTAAGGCTGAAGAGAGAATGAGAGTATTTGTGAATAGAGAGCAGTGGATTGATTTGCAAGAAACTTTTAAATCGCCATAAAACTTGATGGATGATTTGAAAAATTGGTAAACTACATTTTTTTCAGTTAATTATTACTGTAATTTGGTTTAAAATTTCAATGCACAAGAGTTGCTTACCCAAGTAAAAATGTGACTTTTTAGGATGTTTCACATACGTTCTCGTAGCTATGGTAAAAAATTAAAAAATGGAACTGCCTATTGACCAAAGAGAAGGGGTATATGCATGATAACTCGCCAGAGAACAAATATTTTATTTGACGTTGGCATATGCACCTATTTAATCTAGAAAAAAGAATTTTTTGCGCATAATGGCGTTTTTTCTACTTCACTGTGAGTAATACTGCATATATACTTTGCTTATATGTATACAATTGGTTGATGATAGATTTGATGTGATTGCATTACCTTTTGCTTTACGACACAGTTTTATCCTTGACGCGCTGAATTGAACTTACGAATGATTCTTTTCAAATTGAAACTTACCGAGCCTAGGGAACTGTCAATAAATGATACTTTTCCCGTTTAACCTCAGAAGTAAATTAAATATTCTTGTCAATGTAGATGTTTCTCGGCTCTGGTATGGTATTGTTACTTCCGAAAATTGTCTCTCCTTCAATTAGTTTGTGTTTAATTTCTACTCCTCATGAAAAGACAATTACCTTGAGAATTCCATGTAGTGTCTTCCGCGGTGTGATGCTGATGATTCTTAGTTTTCTGGAATGCCGTTCGCCGTAGTCAATTTTTCAGAGGTGACATTTTTTGGAGATGGCAGCATCGCCCTTGGTCGGCGACTCCCAATTAGACGTCATCTGCAGCGGCAACTGTACTGTCCTACCGGAAAGTAGACTATTCCGGAATATATCCCGAAATGTTAGATTTGCCAACCCGAACCCTCAGAATAAGAACGTAATTTTGTTCTTTCACGACACATCCTACAGCGGGGATATCGTCACTACCGATGCCTTAAATTAACCACGTAAAGCTTGCCTGGATTCCACGCGACCGATCTAATTACGAATCATCTGCCCTTTTGTGCCGTCGTGGGATATATATTACAATTTTTTGTGTCCTCGACCCATTTTCCGAGTTTTCCGACGCAATAAGTTGAACAAATTTCGAATTCACTGGCGAAATAAGCCTCGCGGCGATTGGCTGCTGCGACTTTTTATTCCGTCCCTCGTGTCCGAGGTTCGTCGATATTCGTTCCCTCGCATCCATCAGCGGCCAGCGGTGGTCGGCCGCACACGTCCGGCACGAGATCTCAATAGTCGATCGACTTTCCCTTCGCTCGCTCGACTTAGGCGCCGTCGTCCCATCCGCTCTCCCAGGGAGAGGGGAGGAGTGCGGTTTGAAAGTCGTTTGTCGGAAGAAGGCGCGAATTGTTTTCGGAGCGCCTTCAAAGGGCGGGCGCCGGGCGGATGGAGGTGCGTGACGCCTCTGTCGACTGTCTTTGTGTTTGCTCGCGTGACCGTTCGCGGTGTCGCCTCTGGGGACGCCCATCCGTGGAAGCGGTTGAAAAGAAATCTCTTATTGGAGCTTAATTTGATTTGGATGGCTGCATAGGTGAATCTCTCCCTCGCCTCCAGAAATAGGAGTCAAGGAATATAAATGGAACTCAGCGATGTAACTGAATTATACTGCAGTGGAAGTCTGGATTGTAATTATAATTGAAATCTAAATAAATATCACCTCTCCGTTCTTTTTTGTGACGCAGTTGGCTAATGGGGTTATTAATGAAGTTTTCACGTACACATCTTCAATTGAAAAGGTGGAAAAGCTTGTGGATGAATTAAATATGATACAGAGTGTCTCTGTGTTCTTTACGATTCTTGGCGCTCTTTACCTTTTAACCGGGAGAGGCTACACATGGTTGAATGTAGTTCTTGATGAAGGAAGTGAATCACATCGACAAATGTTACGATGCCGCATTAATTATTTCATAATATTCTGTGTTATTAAGAATTGAGTTGGCTTGCCTCCGTGCATAATCCCTACTGTGTTATTCATGTGTAACTTCCCTAAAAAGAGTTTGCTTCGCATAAATACACGTGGTTCTGCCACAAGAAGTGAGGTTGATAAAGGTGATTGTGAAAGTAGACAGTTTCTGTGTCATTTACACCACAAATGTCCACCTTATTGTAGAAAAACATATTAAGAATTAACATGCGGTTTCATTGCCAATAAATAATTCCAAGATATCGCGTGGAATTATTTTTGTTATCCGGACGGACTTCCGAAATAACTATCACGACTTAAACTGGTCTTGTTGATTTCTATTTCGTTTGCCTCGCTGTTCACATTTGGTTAATTGGCGCGTTGCACTCCCTGGTGTCTTATTCAGCAGGAATCAGACGTTGCTGAGCCTTGATTATTAACAAATGATGACGTCATTGCACCGAAAAATCCTAATACTCTAAATGATAGTGTTGAGGTCTGTGACGTCGATAGTTCGTCACTCGCGTCGTGGCTCGACAGTGCCGAGTCCTTCCTCAACACGCCCCCAGGAATCGAGATTCCCTCGACGATAACCCATCGGTTGCCGAAGCGTGATGCCCTCATCGAGTTTTTAATGACGGAATTGAATTGAGGAGATAAAATAAAATAAAAGATTTAGGGCACAATAAAAATATAAGAACGTCGAGGACGAGAGTGGATCCTTTCCCCGACCTCCCTCACCTGCCGCCCACGCGCTCCAGATCCGGTGTCGATGGCCTCTCTCGGACGAACGAGGCATGGGTGGGGGAGGGATGAGGGGGGAGAGACAACGAGTGGACCACTAGGATGTGCCGGCGATCGTGGACGAGCCAACGAAGGTAGTTTGAGCGAGATATCGTTTCACATAGAGTTAAATAAACTTGACCCCAGCATAAAGAAAAATACCTCACCTTTCCAAGGATGCCAAAATATTTTTTATTTTTTAAATTAATATTTGTTGATTTGCTGGGAAATACCCCTTAAGAACATAAAAAATACATAGTGATACGAGACAGTGAACAAAAACAAGAAAAAATGGAGTATAAAATGGCAAAGACGAATGAATGACATTACATTTTTACGTAGAAATTATATAATGCAATTAAAAAACAGTGAACAAGTATGCAAGGTAAACTGCGAAGTGTTACATATTATGAATTCGAAATTCAGCAAACAAGTTCATGGTATAAGTATACAACTACAACATTAAGAATCAGGAAGTAATACAATATTATAATTCATTTTGAATGTTGAGAGAGAGGGACTATTTTTTATATTTTTAGGTAGTTTATTCCACAGATGACACACTGTTACGGTAAATGAATTTTGCACTTAGTCGACTGATGACTAGGAAAATATAAAAATTCTGAATCACATCTGGTACACATTTTACTTGTGAATGGCTTGTTAACAAATGAGTCAACCAGTATTTCTGGGGATTTTTCGCTGAATAAAGAATACAAAAATCAACCTAATAAGTATTTTCTTCGAGTATTAATAGTGAGCCATAAAGTTTTTTTTATAATAGGGGGTCAAAGGGTCTAAAGTCAAATATCACCCATTTACCCCACCACTACTTGAAATATGTTCAAACAAATAGAAGCTGTTGCCCAAGGGATATGGTACGCATTGGTTCCGCGGAGATACTTTATTTTAAAAAACGGGGAATTTCTTCCGCTGACGTCTCCTCAGAAAGTTTACAGGGTGTAGTTGGTATCTTTTCCCAACTAAAAAAAAAATAATCCGAACTACTCGCCGCAGTAATTTTTTGATTCATTAAAAAAATCCCTACATTGTGAAGACGCTTCGACTGTAGTGCGCAAAAAAAATAGTCAAGTTTAAGTCCTATTGATATATTTATTAAACGGATGAGAATTTTTGTCATATCAAACTATATTTTGGCACCGTTTGAATAGCAATATTTTCTTCGTGCTTCTTACGGCTGTTGAAATAAAAAAATTAAAGTCGAATACGTTCTCGATTAAGACTTGAGGAAAACGCTCGCTTATACTTCCGTAAGGGATAGCCAACGAATATCTGCGCGGTCGCACGTGAGAATGCGCCGAGTCTGGATGGAGGTCGGGACGCCGTATGAATGGATGGGCAGTGACCACGTGTCTTCGGAACCTCTTTCCATCGCCCGCATTAACCTCTTGGGTCTCTCCCCCTCTTCATGGTCATGCCGATTCCTCTGCTCCGCGATGAAATCCCCTCCTTTGCTCCCTCGAAGAGAAAGGGTGATGGCCCAAGCCGAACGGGCACCGGCGAGAGTGAAATTGCGGGGGATCTCGCAACGAGAACTCCTCGGCGACGTCTTGCGTGACCGAAAGGAGGGACACGTAGGTATATGCTCGCCTTACTCGGCTGGGCGGGGGACGCGTCAGGGTTACAAACGGTCTACCATTGTTCTGGACTGCCCTCTTCAACTCCCAAGGCGACTCCTCTCTTCTGCTTGACCGGCGTGTTCAACCCTTTTGCTGCGACTCGTGGGAACACCCGCGGAAAAATTATGGTCGTTAACTGCGACGTGGGAGGATATTCCACAGCCGGCCGCAACTGCTCTGATATTCGATCATTCGATTTGGCTGATCGTAATCGACGGTTAAAATTCATGCTATTGTTAATAATTCTATGTCATCGAGTTTTTCTTTAGTAGCTTAAAAGAAAGATTCGAAAAACATTCGACTGGAATTTATTTTGTGAAGAATACATTATCGGGAGATCGGGTCGGTGTGGTGGCTAGAGTACTGGCTAACCACACGGACGGCCAGGGTTCAAATCCCTGCAGAGGTGGATGTTTTTCAGAGGGAACTCGATCCATACTTGAGTGTCTTGTGGAGGGCACTTCAAGTACAGTACTCCGTCTGTCGGATGAGACGTTAAACCGTGGTCCCCTTGGCGCCTTTCGATAAGAGCAGGTTAATGCCGACGCTGGGTTTCTATCCACCCTTCCTCCCTTACCTGTACCTAAGGCGCAAATGACCTGAGCTGTCGGTCGCCTTCCCTAATATCCAATCCAATTCGAGTACATTATCATTTTGATTTTCTTCTGGATAATCTGTAAATGTATAGATCCTCTTTGAAATCATTTGACACGAGAAAGGGGTTAAGTATGCTATATTGAGTCACCCAGTGATTTCTTATTTCCTCTTTGGATGGGGGAAAACAATTTGTGGGATGCCCGATAGCTGTTAAATGTTGTATAAGTTAAGTGGCATTAATATTGAATGATATGGTTTTGCAGGGGGTTGTAGCTATTAACACTTTCTTGCTCGTAATTTCCTGATTGTAAGCACCTTGCTAAATCATGGAGAACGGATGGTGAGATTAGAAACTTTAATGAACAAGCATAATACGGTTTAAATGATTTGTTGGATGTCCTTAATGTCCATCTATTCCCACCCTCCAGAAAGGCCCATTCAATCTTGGTGGAGAAGATTTTTTTGGTGTGGAAAATTTAATATCGGCATGGGTCAGCGAACCATTATAACATATCGCACAACTCTATCCCACTTACGTCATATTATTAACCTATTATGCATTAATTTCATATTCATAATATACAATGTATTTATTTCCTTATGGTTAAACTGGAGGAATTCCTTTAAATAGTGATGTTGGCGGCAGTAACATGGGGAGTCTGGACCCCTCTGAAATTTTAAAGTTTAAGTAAGTTAAATATTTTTAAGAAGTGACTCATAAGAAAGAAGTTATACCTACCTATTCTTTTAATGAAAAAAAAACAATTTCATATATTCTTCAGGTTGAATAACTTTTTCAAAAATAGACTTGTAATAAAAAAATAAAAAAGTAGATTGTATTTTTTCAGAAGTTTGTAAAGTTGAATATCTTTGAATACTGGCTGATACTTCACAGCTGCAATTGCACCCTTAAATGCCCACTCACCAAAATTTGCTTCAAATTTTCAAAAATATTGAAACACTCATCCACTTCCTCTCGTTCCTAACTTGGGTCACCACCCTTCGTAAAATAAATTCCAGCTACATCATGGCTTTTAGTTGCTGCTTTTTACTGCTTGCAGGTACTTGGTATCAGGTCTGACTGGGTATGTTTTCCACTGTTATAAAAACATCTCATTCATGCCGCATTGAATTTAAAACTGGTTTATTGGATATTAATGAGTTTCTCTGATTATATGTATGACTTGGAATATAAGTGGATTCACAGTTTAAATTGCTAAAATATTGAAACTTTAGTTTTTTTCTTTAAGTTCTGTTGTGTTTTCATCTATTCTAAAGGTTACACTGTCTTCTTCCATGGTTATTCATGGCGTGCAGTTCTCAAACTTAATGCTTACCTTATTATTCATTTGTGGGCACAATTAAAGGGAAAAAATATGCATATTTAATAAGATGCACATGTGATGGATGTAGTCTTTCCCAGTTGATCTGTCAAATTGAATTTTATGTGCCAATTTTATCATTAATATTTAATTATTTATTGCAAATTGTTGTCTCATTACATGTAAGTTAATAAAATTAAAACTAAATCAGTTGATAAAAATCTCAAATTAATTCCTTAATTGCAGAATTTTCTCTGATGATGAAATAGAAGCTCTCAAGAAAATTACATTGTGGGATGTAATTGTCAACAGCACCACCATCAAACCAGGAGAAATTCAGAAAAATGTCTTCTTCTGGATGAATGGTGATCCATGCCCTCAGCCCATGCAGCTCAATGCTAGCCTGTTGGAACCCTGCAAGTACCTCAAAGGCTATGACTACTTTGAAGGCAGTGAACTATCTTATATATATGCCATTATCTTCCTGGCTTTCATTCCAATTGTATGTGCTGGTGCAGGCTATGGTGTTGTTAAACTTCAGAATCGACGGAGGAGAAGATTGAGGATGAGGCAGGAAGAGAACAACAATGGAAAGTCAGTGGACAAGATGATGGTCAAGGAGTGGCTTCACCAAAACCACAGGCGACTAGTAAAGGTGAAGTTTGGACCTGAAGAGGCTCTCCACACTGTAAACAGGAAGGGTGAGAAGCTTAGGACTGTAACTTTCAAGGGGATGGAATCTCTGGCAGTGGAAGAAACAAGAGAAGTGATTGGTGAGGTTACCACCAGTGGGAAAAAGCCAATGACACTTCTAAGGATACCAAAAGACCACGATCTCGTACTGGAGTTTGATTCTGCTGGATCAAGGAGGAAGTTCATGTCCAAACTGGAAGCATTTTTGGCATCGCACAAGAAGAGGCTTGATACCTCACCAACAACCAGGGAGAGAGTGTTGGCCACAGCAGAAACAAGAGAAAGGAGGCAAAAGAGATTGGAGCACTTCTTCCGGGAGGCATATGCAATAACTTTTGGGTTGCGTCCCGGGGAAACAGCGGCATCTGCAGTTGGGGCTGTTGGGGATGATGGAGCTGTGATGAGGACATCTCTTTCCAAGATGGAGTTTGCCTCAGCTCTAGGAATGCGATCAGATGCAGTGTTTGTAAAGAAAATGTTCAACATAGTGGACAATGATGGAGATGGGAGGATATCCTTTAAAGAATTCCTGGATACAGTGGTGCTATTTTCAAGGGGCAGAACAGAAGATAAATTGCGGATTGTGTTTGACATGTGTGATAATGACAGGAATGGAGTGATTGATAAGGTAGGCTTTTTACATAATTATATATTCTATAACATTTTATATAATGATATTCATGATATAGTTTATCATAATACATTGTTTGTAATAATGATTCAGAACTCTATAGCTTCACCGCAGACACTTTCTGGAGTGGTCGTTTCTCCAAAGGGGTGTAATAAGGTAATTCATAATTGGGTGGTTTAGGGGTAGGCTAGAAAAGCTAAGTAATGCTAAGCCCTTCAAGTGGCGAGTGTATTCCAAATGGTCTCACTGGTTGGGATGCCAAGGTGTACACAGAGGGGAAATGGGCTGCCTAAGGATGCATAAGTTGAAAAAGCTACACATTGCTGCTCTAGAGCAGTGGTATTAAAACTGTGGTCCATGGAACCCTAGGACTCAATGCAATTTCTCCAAGGGTTCTATGAAATATTTATTCATGGTACTTTGTATTAGTCTCTATTTAACCCTTTGAGTGCGGCATGACGTGATATCATGTCATGATTGTCTTTATGCTGGTGCTGATGACGTGATATCACGTCAAGGGTACCGTAAGTGTTCCAGCTCTCTCGAGGGGGCCTGGTGAAAGTTCCCAAGTGAAAGCTGGAACACACTCGGTACCCTTGACGTGATATCATGTCATCAGATCCAGAGTAGAGACAAGCATGACGTGATATCACGTCATGACACACTCAAAGGGTTAATAGTTTTATATGAATGACTAAACCAAAATAATTTCCTTCAAATGTACACCAGGTTTTTTTGTGGAGAAGGGATCCATGAAATATGTTGGTCCTCATGACAGCTCTGTGAACCAAAATGGTTTGCAGACCATTGCTCTAAGGTGTCATCTCTGATTTTACTAATATTTTGACAGCTAGATTTACTTTCACAAAGGTCATAGTGGTCACCTGGTGCCTTTTCTTAATCTCTCCTTACTTCCCCCTCTCTTTGCTGGCCTTAGAAGCAGCTATGCTAAGACCTGGGGGTTAGTTCAAGTCATCCATGGGTGAATTTTTGCCCAGCTAGTAAATAAGAAAAATTAATTGAAAATTAATTCCCCACTAAACCCCCTTCCCTCATCCACATTCCCCACTCTCTCATTATCACTATGTCAATTTTCTCCATGCTGTGATTATGAGAGTAAATTTCTTCCATTTGGGTAAGTAAAAGAGTATGTTATCAAATATCAGACTAGTCACATTTTATTCCTTTATCATATCCTTCCTTATTATATCGCCTCAGCTGCTTACAAAGAAGGGCCCTATATCATCCGAGGAAATGATGTGGCACATCTCATTTATATTGCTGTAAACCCACTAAAAAATTAATATTCAAAAGGCAGTGTTTTGGTCTATCTATGAAAACAAATATGCAATGCTTTTTTGATAAAAATTCATACTTTTAACTCTTCTTGGGTTTCCCCCCTTGTTTGGATACTTCATTTTGGCTAGCATTTCAGTGGTAGACTTCAATCACTTGTCCATATCTCTATCATTATCCTTGAATATTATATCATTGGGGCTTAAGAATGTATTATCATCAGTCCTGAAGACTCTGGGAAACTCTGACTCTGACTCTCCCACTAAAATTTTGGCTGAAATGAAGTCCTATTACCTGTAAGAAGATTGAGAAGAGTTTACTTTGAAAGCAAAGTTTAATATTGAGGGCCTATGTACACTATCTTTGCGAAGGAATTCTATCTAATAGAGCCAAATTACCATGCTTTGTAGCCTATAAGATGCTCTTATTACTTGAAACTGTGATATAAACTTGGCCTGGATCCTCTTTATTATTCTTTTCTAAAATATAACCTGAATAATTGCAGTGTGTCTTGAGGGCCTGGAATGATGGTGTGCAGAGATGCACATTCACTACGTTAACTAATCGAACTCAGAACTATATGAACTCAGAACTATATGAACTCAGACCGATCTAAACATTCTAAGCCAGCCTACTGAGATCACCTGGTTTATCAATGTGAAATTGATTGAAATATTGATTTGAATTTGTTCATATCGATTTGGAATCTCAGACTGGTAGAGAAAGCAGGCTGAGTTAGCCCGCTTCTCATATCGACCCCACTAGCCCATTGCATTTACCATGCCAAGCTGAACCAGCTAAATCGATCTGAGTTCGATTGGTAAAAGTGGTGATAGTGGCACTAGCTGGTAATCTAGGTTTATCGTCTTGTATTATTTTGCTCATCTCCTTTTAAAACTCGCATTAATTTATCTCTTTCAGTTATTAGGGGTAAGTGATAGACTGCATAATTGGAATGGCTATCAAAGTGGTTATAACATTTGGTTTGTCTGCACAAAGCCTGTTATGATGAGCAGTAGAGAACCACTTGGGTGACTATCCCCATACTCGTTTTCCATACCCAAGTTTGAAATTAAAACCCTCCACCACATTTAAACCCAACCACCTGTCATGTGTGTTCCATCCTTGTTTCTGCAAATCTATTATTTCTGGGACCTTCATGAAATGTCTGTTCTGTCAGAATTTGATCATGTTGACCTTTGTGGGGAAAGGTGTTATCTCCTGTCCAAATAATTTCTATTTGCTCTAAAGATCTCTGATAACTTTTATTTGAATTGTCTTGGCAGGGAGAATTATCAGAAATGTTGAGATCACTGGTTGAGATTGCAAGAACTACCAGCCTTTCTGACCAGCATGTCACAGAGCTTATAGAAGGAATGTTTAGAAATGCTGGACTACAAGAAAAGGACTCTTTGACTTATGAAGACTTCAAACTGATGATGCAGGAGTATAAGGGTGATTTTGTAGCAATAGGTCTCGACTGTAAAGGAGCTAAACAAAATTTTCTGGACACATCTACTAATGTTGCCAGGTAATTATGGTATTTCTGAATATGTATTATTTTGAATTAATCATTCCTTAGGCTGAGAAAAACTCAATTTTCCAACTGGAAGGAAACTTAACATATTATCTGGATTTCTAGCTAATGATTTTAGCCCTTTATTCTTGTTTGAAGTAAATGTTTGTCCTATATTACGTTATTCTGTCTTGGTGTTGTGATTTGCTTTATTTTTATATCTTTGTGCCAGCTTTTTAAAAATAAGAACATTTTATATAGGTGGTGTTGCTATTAAATTGTGCATGTAAGAATATTTTAAAATATGTATTCAAGTTAAAGCAAAACTGCCAGAATTCAAAATTCCTACAATTACAAGTTTGCTCATGAGATTGGGAATATTGAATTCACTAGGAATTTATAGTTATGAGATAACTCAGGGTATTCCATTAAGTAGGTACCACTCTGCCCAACAGTCATTTGTGTTTGTATTCATGCTACTAAATACTCATTTGTTGTGGCCCAAAGTTATATATTTATACATGACTTTATAGATGTCTCCATGACTGGCTGCATTATTGGTTTCATTCACTGACATCAGGTCAGCACGTTATTCAGCAAAAATGATTTTAAGTACTTTTAGGATGGAAATTTTGGAAAATTTATGATTATTTTAGAATTTGATTCTTATCTGGCATATGCTGTGCATGGTGTTCTCAGGTCTTCTTTCAAGTCAGGTATTTGGCTGTTGATGTTTCAATGAGTGCTTCTGTAATTGTCTTCAGGGTGTTGGACATTTCAGGTACTTACCTTACATGGATATCCTCCGACTCAGTTCAAGTGCCTTCTAATTGGCTGGTGTCATTTTACCCTTTTCTGCCTTAATATTTCAGAGCATGATTTTCCACGTCTTGCTCACCATATAGCCTTTGAGACGCAGGGACTTTCACTCTGCAAAATTAAGGCGTAAGAAGTAAAATTGGTGACTGCCAATTTGAAGATACTTGAGTCAAGCCAAGGTGTATATAAAGTTGATAGCAGAAATTCCTCAACTCTCAAAGCCCTGAAGGTGATGGCAGAGGCAATCTTAGAAATTTTGGCAACCAAATACACGACCTGGTGCATATGAAAATTATTATAAATTCAGAGAATTTCACTTATATAACCCATTCACCTTTGTACGCTATGTTTGGATAACCAGCCCATTGGTTTGTTTAGACTGTGCTATTACTGTCCATCTGCAGGTGCCCCCTATGTCAACCATGGTTGAAAGATTTTGGTATTTTTAACCCTTTTAGTGCGGCGGGCTGATATATTGGCTTTGGCATCTCAGGTGTCAAGTGGGGAGGGCCAATATATCGGCTCATAGGCAAAATATTGTGTAACTTTTGCACACAAATATAATTACAATTATTTTTTGTACGAAGTATAAGCATTTTTTTATTATTACCTAATTCAATGCTTATGCAATATGAAAAACTGCATATGGATATTTTAAACAATAACTTTATAATGTTTATTTTCCTAGAGTGATATATTTCATTCTAGTTACCCTACGCATTTCTCACTAGAACCGCTGGCAGGGGTCAGCACTAAGAGGGTTAACTAATGACAGTCCTACTGTGGGTGGTAATTAATTGGATGAGGTTTGGAAGAGAAGAGAAATGTTAGAATGTCCAGTTCTGATGACATCTATAACTCCTAAAATTTTAGATGAAGGGACACCTTGGAAAAAAATGAACTCTCAGAGAAATTAACAGTTATTATTTACACCATGAATGGGCATACTCTTTCATGGTGAGTGGGTTTATTTTGCTGTAGTCTATTGCACATAATGTCACAGGGTCATTTCTATTCCATGAGGGCAATTACAGTGCTGAACCTCAAATAAATATCTTTGTTGTTTTATATAATGCACGCATTATAGATGGATTAGCTTTGGCATTTTTTTCCCTGCCAAAATCGTATGGGAACAGAGTTGGAGAAATTTAGGGTTATCTTCTTTAGTGACACTTCTTCCTGAAGAAGACATTTATTATAGTTAAGGTTTGAATTAAGAAGTCCAAAATGGGTAAATTTGCCTTATTAACCCAAGTATCAGTGTCCTTAAACATTGCAAGTGAACAATATTTAAAATGGAAATGTTCCTCAATTTTCTTTCACATTTGAATGTAATATTTCATATTGTATTGACAGGGAAACCTTAGCTCTGGAAGTGTCCTACGCCTAGGAGAACATTGTTAATGACAAATGCTCTTTGGTAAATATATTTCAATATTTCATAATAAAAAATTATGCATGTTTCTTTCACCAGGATGACCAGCTTTCATATAGAAGCTTTGCAAGATAAAAGGAGACATTGGTTGCTGAAGAAATGGGACTGCATCACAACATTCGTGGAAGAGAACCGTCAGAATATATTTTATCTGTTTGTCTTCTATGTCATCACTATTGCACTGTTTGTGGAGCGATTCATTCGTAAGTTCTTAAAGTAATATCCTAAGCTGAAAGTTGTATGGGTAGTCCTCTGTTTTTACAATGTTAAACAATAAGAATGTCCCTAGTATGCATGCCTTTAAAAAATGTATTTTCTTTTTATCATTGGTGGTTTGAACTGTAGCCTCATAGGCTAATATAAAACTTTTATGTAATTAATATAAAACTTTTATATAATTGGATAGCTATGTGCCAGAATAAATTGTGAAATAATTTACTTTTCATTGTAATTGGTCTTTGAAGATATGCATTTATATTTATGAATTTACTTCAGAAATAGTCTTTTTTCAACAAATTTCTCACCATAAATTGTGATAGGTTGCACCCAGATGGGACACTTTATATCAAATGAAAATCATGTTTTATTTCCAGGTGTGGGCTAGAGGGACTTGAATGTTTAGATGAGCTCTGTTTTTTTTAGATGAAGTAGAACCCTGTGCATATTGAGACTTGTAGATACCACATTTGGGAATACACTCTACAGTTTCAGGCTTCACTTCATGGAAGTCAATGGTATTCATATTTAGAGAATACAATTTTGTAGTTTTCCACAGTCGGTGAAACGCGTCGTACCACACAAAATAAAATTCTGTGGAAAACTACGAAGTTGTATTCTCTTAATGTGGATACCACATTTGGGATTAATCTCTCTACTTAAATAAATTACAATTCCATCCAAATAAACTTATTGCAGCATCAAGTGCTGTATTTGCCCCACCTCATCATCTCTATCACTTACCATTGTGATTGAGAATGTGATACTTAGTTACTCAATGCAGTGAAGAATTTGCATTAGAGTAAATTAATATGATTAATTTTGAAAGTTTAGCAAAAAAATTCTTGGTAACAATTTGCCTATTGTATTCAATCATTGCTGTATGTGAGTTTTATTCAAATACAATGGCCAGTTCATTTTTAATATCCTTTTATTTAAAAAAACTCAGAAAAGTTGAGCAAATTATCCTCTACTGTGACATGCAATCACAAAAATGATTAATGTCCTAAAACGATGTGTTGGGAAAACATACCTATTTCAGTAGGTAACTGTTATGAATACAAGAAATATTACACTAATGGTCTTGAGATATTAACACTATAAAAGATCTTTGGGATAAAGATTAGATTTGATTTTAGAGAGAAATTGGATTACCGTGAACCATGAAAAATTGAGAGAATTCGAGGAATGGTGCCATTATGCCAAAGAGAAAAGAGGATGAGTGCTGTTAGGAGGTAAATATTTGTGAATTCCTGATAAACTTTGAAGTGAGGATAAATTTGGATGGGGGAAAATTAGTAAGAGTTATGACTGACATGGCTTAGGAGGAGAGTGGAGAGTGATGACTGAAATTTAGGGGCATTAAGAGGATTAACACTAGAATTACCAGGGTTAGACCTCTACCTACAAGAACCATCTGGCCATACTGGCCATTTTCATGGGTATTATATATTTATAATTATTTCTTCTTTATTTCTAATAGCCATTATTAAATTCTTATAATAAAATAATATAAATTATTTTTAAGCATTTTAGAGTAATTTTACATTCATATAATCAGAATGACCATTTACATAATTTTTCAAATGACAGTAGAATCTTTTACTTCTGATATTTTACACCCATTTATAATCATTTGTTTACTGTAATATTCTTATATGCATTTACATGATTATAAAAATAACCAGCATAATGTAATCATTAATTTATTAATATATCACAATTATTCTGGTGTCATGGATAGTTATTCATGATCATCATCACTGCCTCAGCAGCAATCAATCCATATTTTGTAACATCATCTCATATTTTATGGAAATGCATTGAATATTGGTAAAAGGCTGGAAAAGGCAGTCCTGTTTGCATCCAAGTTATTTCCTGCAGTGCATATGTGCTAATTACTTTTGCTCCACTTATCCAAAAGCAGTAAAAACTGGCCTATCAGTACCAACAAATCAGGTTCCATTGTAATGTCTCTTATACAATTCTTTTCAGATTTATGTGTTTGGAGGTAACTCACGGACATTTCTTTTTATTTTTAGATTACTCATTTATGTCAGAACACACAGACCTTCGCCATGTGATGGGTGTTGGCATTGCCATAACCAGGGGTGCTGCAGCTTCCTTGTCATTCTGCTATTGTTTGCTACTTCTGACCATGTCGAGGAATTTGCTCACCAAATTGAAGGAGTTCTCACTGCAACAATATGTTCCTCTTGACTCCCACATCCAATTTCATAAGATTGCTGCTTGCACGGCTTTCTTCTTTTCTCTCCTGCATACTGTTGGTCATGTGGTGAACTTCTATCATGTGTCTACTCAACCAATTGATCACCTTCGATGCCTCACAGCAGAAGTTCAGTTTCCATCAGATTACAAACCAACCATTAATTATTGGCTCTTCCAAACTGTGACAGGTATGTGCTTCATGTGTCTCCATGGCATTTAATTTGAGGGTGAAGAGGTCAGGGCTTAATTTCAGCTGGTGTTGTCTGGAGAGCTGTCCTGGATCTCCTTGCAATGCTGGAAAAGAGGTCCAGAACCTTCTTTAAGCTTATTCCATGAAGCTGGGAGACATTCTATAATCCCAGAGCACCTGGTGTTTCAGAGCATTGGTGTTTTTACACCTTGACATTGAGTCCTTGTGGTGATGTGGAATGTCATAACCATCTCTATTGTAGAATCGGCAATGTAGCGTTGTGGCTACATTCACAACCATCATGCACAAATCTCTTTAGAACGAGTTTATTTTCTTTTGCATTCAGAGTTACAGCAAGAGTTGGTCTGAACTATTCAGGTCCAGATGGCTGCCACGTTAACAATCCGCTCGGGGTTGTGATGACAGGTTTTAGTTGACTGTTGTCATCCTGGACCTCTGATGGTGAAACGGAGCAACAATTGACTTGCAGCTGCTGCTACACCACCCCTTGGGTGTGGCGGTGGCTGCAAGTCAATTGTTGCTCCGTTTCACCACCAGAAGTCCATAAGGAAAATGGTCAACTAACATCTGTCATCACAACCCTGAGCGGATAGTTAATGCTGAAGCCATCTTGACCTGTATAGTTCAGACCAACTCTTGCTGTAACTCTGAACGCAAAAGAAAATAAACTTGTCCCAAAGAGAATTGTGCACGGTGATTGTGAATGTAGCCACGATGCTACATATTAACTAATATGCATGGACTTAAAGAAAACCTACATCCTCACTTCCTAATCAGTGAACTAATTTTTAGTCACAGGTGATACTTACTTCGAAATTACTGGGTTTCACAATGCAGGTGCTCATGATTTGTGGTAAATGCTCATATTTGATATCCATTTCTTCCAATGATGATAATGCTGCTTGATTAATATGCGATAAGATTGATGTTGATGGTCTTCTTTCTATGCTACAATTTAAACTCTCTGTGGTAACTGAATCAATTTTTATTGTTATATAATGTACTCACAAGCTGGGAATAGGTGATAGGAGGTTTAATAATATGTGCAAACATCTGCATTGAGTCAATTGGATAACTACTGTTTCAAGAGTGTTCCAGCTTGATTCTTCAGGTCTTAGTTGTGAAGCTGGAGTCACTTCTGACCTGAAGAAGCAAGCTGGAATGCTCGCAAAACTGTCATCATCAAAATGACTCAACACGGGAGTATTTCTGATAATTATCAATTCTTGAGACCACTCCATAGAAAATTTTGCTCAAACTTAACTATGAACTTTTTTAAAAAAATTTATCTGATTTTCAGTACTGCTTACTAGCTTTCTTGTTTGAAATCACCTTTGGAATCTACTTTTTCCCTACAGGAATCACAGGGGTCTTGCTGTTTGCCATCATGTGCATTATATTTGTGTTTGCTCATCCCATTATCCGCAAGAAGGCTTACAAATTTTTCTGGATGACTCACAGCCTATATATTGCCCTGTATGTGCTGAGTTTGATTCATGGCTTAGCCAGACTCACTGGAGCTCCTAGATTTTGGCTGTTCTTCATTGGACCAGGAATAATTTATGCCTTAGACAAGGTTTGTAAAATATGTACTCTTATGATTAAGTTACATTTGCAGCAGTATTCGATATTGAGTGCAGACAGGGTACAGATTTTCTTTTACTTTTTAACTGGCAGCTTGATCCTTAAAATCATCAAAATATACCCATGAATGTCAAAGTTTTTGCTATTTGAGTTCTCATTTTGTCTTGCAAAGTGGGCTAAGTTAACCTTGAAAGAACATGATTTACACTTACACAAGGCACTTTTGTAGGTACTAATGAATATTTGGCCTTCAGTGTCATTTGACCAATGGTATCATGGAAAATCATTCTCAAAAATAAAAGAAGAATATAATGTATAGAGTTCAACCAACTCCAGTCAAATCAAATGAAAGATGTCTGTGAAAACCATTCCAAACGAATTTGAATAGCATTTTGTGAGATTTGTGTGACAAAATTGCAAAGCTTCAAGAGACGAATTTGTTGAGGTGTGTGTCATATTTTCCATTTCTTGATACTTCTAGGAGAAAAATGTGTGACATGAAGAAGGTAGCCACCTAACGTGTTGGTATCTCAAAAATTTCTCATAAGCTAACAGGAAAGAGGGGTAGTAAATCTGTCAGTTTTTGTCAAACATTGCTTGTTGTCTCCATTGTAGGTCAATGAAAAATAATGAGTCTTATGCAGATGTACTGTCCTTAATAGGAATGTGTGTGGCACTATTTTTGCTGAAATATGACATGCCAATTGTGAACACATTTGCAAAGCATGACAGAATTTCCCTTTTTTTATCCAATTTATCAGGTTTAAGTGAGTCCAACTACCCTTCCTTTGAGTTTTGAGCGCTCTAAAAATGCAAGTGCTCAAGGAAAACATCCAAAGTATATTCACTTGGCAATTTCTATTCATTGACCTTTTGAATTCCCTCATTCAATGAAAGATATGTGCAGTCATAGCAGTGGAAGCAACTGTTGCAAGCCCATAACTTTGAAACCACTATTATTATGTTCAGCAGTGACATGCATGATCCATCCCCGTCATTTACCATGTGTATCCCTTATCATTTAATGGAGTTATAATGTCCTAAACATGTTGGTAGAGCAAAAATATTTTTAAAATGGCAGTTTTTTGTGACACATTTCTCGTGTTGAGTGGGGTATAACTGTAAATCTCATTTTCTACCATATGGTAGCTGCTACTGAGCTCTACTTACATTTTTGTGCCTCGAGTGTTGACATTATTTATATACACTTATTAAAGAAATGTGCCTCTTAGAGAAAAAAAATGAGAGAAAAAATACGAAATGTTTCAGAAACCATGAGAGAAAACAAATGCTGTAATAGCCAAAAGTCAGTATGCTCTTAATTTGCCCTTATACCCAAATTTTTATCAAGGGTCAACAATTTTGGTGATGTCAACCATTATATAAGTGACTTTGGATGATTAATCCGTTGCAACTGCCTATTATGGGAAAAATATTGTCAAAATTTGAGCCAAAGTGCTTTCTGTTATTCTGGCTCTGATAGCGTTTGGTTTCAGGTGAGGTTCACATAATCTTTTATGGTCACTCTCTCACACTAGGCACGTATTTCCACATGTAGAAAATTTAAAATGTTAATGCTCAATTTGCAAAAAAAGTTGTACAACTGTGTGGAGAGCACTGCATTGATCACCACACAGTTGAATTGAGTTACTAGCACTCCCGCCAATGTCCATACAGCCCACGTGGGGTCTCCTCTGTTCCAAAGGGAATAAGGCGGCTTCATGAGGATCGTTGTGAATTTTTTGTGAAAATCCAAGCATAAAGTTATAAGGGAAAATTTGATCAATTAATCGGCTGCATAATTCTCCTACTAATATAATTTTGAGTAATACACAGTCACCTGAATGCATTTTACAAATGGTTAATTTGATACATATTCCATTCCCAGAAAAATAACTAGTGTACTATAGGGTCAGGTGATTACATACTTGTCATAAGATATACTGAGCAATGCTAACATAGGCAAGATGGTGATGCCCATTGAACTTCTTATGTAGAGAGAAAATATGAAAATCGGGAACTAATTGCAGTAAAAATATCAGATTCCAAGTATAATAAAATGTCAATATGGTGGAGATTATAAGATACTTTTCATATTTAAGCCCATTGAGTTTCAAACGGTGGAAGAAAACATGAAAATTGTTGTACATAACAATAAATATCAATGTGGTAAACTTAATGAATATACCATAAAAAGCTAGACAATCCTCATAAAGAGGATATTGTAAAGCTAAAATCTCACCTAAATTAGCTAATATTCAACATTTAATTTTATGTTGGACAAAAAGACCTGGGTGAAAGAACTTGTTAATAACCATTGACATGACAGGAACGTTAGAGCACAAAGGAACCTCAACTATTCATCTGAACATAAGTATTTTATAAGGGTTTAATATGCGAGTACAAAGTTCTCGTGAAGGGTGCTAAATTTAACTAAAAAAATACACAATGCCTTCTAATGTGCCCTAGTTAATAGATGAAAATGTGACAATCTAAATGCACTCTGTAAAAGCTATTGAACTCACATTGTGGGGGGTGGGGCAAAGCTAAAATCTTAAATAAATTCACTAATATTAACAATTTTAAATGCAGATACTAAACAGAAGCAGGCCCCAGCAATATATCCAGTTAAAATCTATTTGTCAGTTTACCAAGTAAATAACACAGTATTACCAAGTTATGATACTGTTTAACACTAGAACGCCCAGGCGGGTCATTTTGACCCAAACGTGATTTTAAATCCATTTTTTAATTTCATTTTCAATGGTAGCAGGATTTCCTCCCGTGACTTTTCTTCATTTTAACATGCCTTTATGTCCAAAAATTTTCACCTTCCTGGAGTAATCCGTACATTAGTTTTTTTAGAATTTACCTAGAACGCCCATACGGGTCATTTTGACCCAGATATGTATTTGCACTTTGTATCATCAACAAAACTTCTTTTTTATTAGTGTTTACTAGTTATTCTGCTGCACATGTTGTCCGTTCCACTTTGTCCTATCTTCCTCATTCAGTTACCTTCCATGCCTGGATCACCTTTCAAAAATATTCTCATATTCCCTCCTTCCACTTCGTATCCCCACCCTTCTCATTTTTCGTCCGGTCGACTCATGGCATATTTAGTAATTAATTTTTTGGCAGTGCACAGTGTACCTTATCACTATTTTAGAGTGCAGAGAATACAATATTGCTCCTTACTGACGTATGGACTATGCTCACTTTGTTGCCACCAGCTCTACTTTTTCTCTCCGAATGACAAGTGGATAATACAAATTCAGTCTTCCTCTTTGTTCCACAGAGTGAAGTTTGTAGCTAAAATGTTGTTTTATGGTGATAGTGGTATCGAAGTTCTCTGTATACAAGCATGTCTCTGAGTCGCTCATTACGATCTGTTGAAATTCGTGTGGAGCAGCAAATGATTCAAGTGGATGAGTCGGATGGTGGAGGGTTTTTATTTTGCAGCTCCAATGATGGGCAGAAATTTGAAACTTGCAAAGAATCAACCGATTCTTCAGAAAATGACGATGAATGCAGTCATGAAACAAGAAAGAGTGCAACTGCAGATGAGCTAAATATTTGGCAAAAAACGGAATATATTATTTTGATTAGTATATTCTTATTTTTCACAACTTTGTTGTAATAGGTATGTTTAATTTCGGTAGGACGAAAACTTTGTCATAAAACAGTCCTACATCTTGTATGTAGAGGAGGAGGACGACACGGTCAAGGATAACTATAAAAATAGTCAACAAATTTTAGACTGTGTAGTATGCGTCTCATGCTGCCTTTTCTTCGCCAATGCAGAAATATGAACACAGACAACTTCTTAGCATCTCTCAAATTTGGCTCAATTTCTCGAGGAAATATACACTATTTTAGTTGGAACTGTGAATCACTCTAGAAGAGAAGTACCGATCTCTCAAAAAAATGCATGGAAAACTTATCCATAAGAGAACTGAAATCTTACCATGTTACATTAATGATTTAGCAAGGAAATTGTGGGGAACATGTCCTAGTAATGAGTTCTCTTCACTCAAGTGTTAGTGTAACTAATTCTGAGAAAATATCCCTCACCTGTGTTGCACTATAATGCAACGAATATGGGGTGGACACAGTGGAAAAAATTGTAACGCAGTACATAGTCAAAGCGTTATCAATAAGATGGCCTATTCATAGTTTCCATAACATTCTAGACCTGGCATCAATCAATTCCGTTGTGATATACAAGGCCGTCACTGGGAGGAAAATTTCACGAATAAATTTCATCCAACAACTTGCAGAGAAACTACACAATGGTTACACGAATAAGAGATGGGGTCTGGAACAACCTTTTGACATTATAAATGCAAACAGGCTGAGGTGTCAAACTACATAGAATTATATAGGAACTAAAAGGCCAATTCTGCAGCACTGAGGCCAGTGCCATAAAAAAATTGTATACACATGTGCCAAATGCATTAACAAAAAACAGTAAAATTATTATTATTATTATAAACAATGCAATGTATTTTTATTCCTAATGCATCAGATTTATACATGGGCATCACTGCAATAATAAGAATCCCAAAGTTAGTTACTATTGATTTTCGGGAAAATTCCTACTTCGACCGAAAAATAATATTTTGAACTTATTTATTGCAACCAAACTTTGAAAAATAATAGATATGTATTAAATAATGTGAAAAGTCTTCTTGGTATATTGAGCTATGACACAATAAGCAAGAAAAATGAAATAAAATTGAAAAAAAGATAAATTGACACAAATGTCGTAGTTTATATATCAATAAATCATCAATATTGTCAAAGTTATGAAAGTTATAAAGTGAAATAATCGATGAATGTGAAGAGAAAGAGTGACAGTTTGTAGTAAAAACTGTAAAAATTTGAACTTAATAGTGAAAAGTGAGGAATAATTTCATTAATTACAGTGGGTCAAAATGACCCGCTTTGGGCGTTGAATGATGTTGAAAAGTCCGGGCGTCCTAGTGTTAAATTGGGGAAAAATTAAGAATTTTCATAATAAATGCTTTTCTTATAGGAGTTTATAATAGGGGCCCATTCCAGGGCCCTGAGGAAAGTTTAGCATAGCCTAAGTTTGTTCCGGTACAAATGTAAACACATGAAATTTTCAAGACAATTAGTCCAATGACTACTTGTGTCACTTCAATAATTTTCTTCCACTATCCTCAGCTCTAAGCTGATTGACAATAGAGAAGCATCATTTTTATTTTTTGTTTGATCTTGAGAAAATTTTTACCTGTTGTTTATTGGCAAGATGTGAATTCCAATCTGGGGCTGGATTTTTATAATTGGCAATAAAGTTAGCTTACATTGCTAAAACTTATATGTAGATGCATATTTTCCAGGTCAAATCAATTGATGCTCTCTCATGTCAATTGTTTTCAATTTTTTTGGACAAGATATAGAAAAACCTTAAAAAGAGACAAATGATCTTGGATATTCTTTAACTCTAAAACAAAATAGAAACCTTTTAGGGCCCAGGTTTCCTTCATCATGGTTTCACCCAGTGTTTGTGGACATAGTCATAATCTGAAAGCTGTGGTAATACATTACCAATTCTAATGCATGCCTAATTTTTAAAATATTTTTCACTTTTCAGCTTTTCTCATGTGTTCATGCTTAGTTTTACCATTGGTAAAAATTTAGTCGAGGGACATAAATGGGAAGGCTATGGGCTTTTAAATACTGACCAAGTTAATTTTTGTAATCTATAACTGATCTCATTTTGTCTTTTCTAGATTGTATCTCTTCGCACCAAGTACATGGAGCTGGATATAATTGAAACAGAGCTTCTGCCATCTGATGTTCTCAAAGTGAAGTTCTACCGGCCTCCTAACTTTAAATACCTTTCTGGTCAGTGGGTGCGCCTAAGCTGCACAGCTCTAAGAGATCAAGAATTCCATTCCTTCACATTAACTTCTGCCCCTCATGAAAATTTCCTGTCATGCCATATCAAGGCTCAAGGTCCTTGGACGTGGAAGTTGAGAAATTACTTCGATCCATGCAACTATAATCCTGAACAGGACCATCCTAAGGTAAGAATGTGTGTTTGGATTGTATACTTGATCTCTTTTTGTTTCAAAGCTGCCTATACAAGAAGGTGGTGGGTTCTTGGTGTGGGTGACCCACTGGTAATTTTTGCTATTAGTGCAAGTAAAGGATTGGGGGAAGAATGGTGGGAAAATCTGCATTAGCACTAATCCGCTCTGAACAAAGCCACTGATGGGTCATCAGTGTAAAATCTCATCTAATGGATGAAGACCTGTATGTTCTGGGATTTCCTTTACATGGCACTCAAGTGCATTTTGTATTTCTATAATTTCTATAGGATTTGGGATTTCCTCTGAATCATCACTGTCATGATCAGGGCTTTTTAGGGTCGAAAAAGTTATCTAGCCACTGCACTAACCTGATTCCCATCTACTAGAATAATTGGGGGCCAACAGTGTGCGGTGGTCCAGATGCTGATATGCATAGTGAACAAGAAATACTAGGAGTATGCCAGTGGAAATTTGCTCTCCATTGTTAAATTTGGGACAGCAGCTATTTTTCCATGATCATCTATGTGAATGCAAGTAATGTGAAATGCAGACTTATACTGTGCAAAATTGCTAGGAGTTGAGGATACCTCTACGTGGAGACTGATTGAACACAGTTCTCACAGTAAAAGAATTAGAACAGGAAGAGTAGATCAGCTCTTTGTTAATAGAAAGCTCCAAAGTGAAGAGAAAAAAGGGGGAGTTATGGTCTATTCCCTGAAAGACATGAGGTCAAAAACTTCCATTCAATTAGCAAAAAATTAGTGAGCCTTGATATTTTTGGAAAATCAAAATGGAATTGGGGTCAATGGCTCTCATCTGGATAGATTTTTATAGTAGTCCTTTTCCAATTCTATTGTGTTTAGGGTACCAATGAAGTTGCAGTGTCTTTGCAGCGGTTTTTGTAAGAAGCTTTTTAAAGAGAAACTGGAAATTAAAGAAAACTTCTGCCTTGCTACTTCCGGTGCTGGCTCAACTACCGACAAGTTGGATTTATTGCCTTAAGGAATGAATCTACCATCATCCACTGCCCTTACTAGAATTTACCACAGATATAATCATCAATTCCACAATGTTCATTGCAAAAGGAGACAGTGGGATGAGTGAGCATTGATTATCACAGAAATGTACATAGTTCAAATTTCAAAGAAAGAAGGGCCATGACCTTTTCCGTGTAAGCATACCTTACTATTTTTCTCTCCTATTCTCTAGCTTTCCACATGACCAACACTCAGCCAGTGAATATTCCACGTTCATATTCACTAAGTACCTATGAGTGCTAGTAATTGTTTTGAAAAAAATGCTTTTTCATTACTTTTATGCATTATTATTGGGGTGTCAGCAACACCACATCCGAGTGATGATGTCTGAGAACTAAGTTAACATACTTATGGGTTGTTAAATAATTGAAGTTATTTACTCTCTTATTTGGAGTGAGCTCAAGGACTCAACCATGAAATTAAGTATGATAACCTCCATGATGGAACATTTTTGTGGAATGTGTATTTTTTGGACTATGTAATATCTGTATTTCTCCTTGTGAGGGTGGGGAAAATTTGTTCTTCCAATATGGTTTATTTTATTAGGGAAACAGTCAAGGTTGAATCTTGAGCCTCATTACAAGTTTGTGAGAATTGTTCTCACACATTGTCCTTAGTATTTGTAATTAGGAAGCAAACGAGCTCATCCTATTCTTATGCATGAGTGGACTGAGCTTGTCTGGTATTCAAAAATTTATCTGCACAGTTTTTACTCTTGTTGCCCTTGGAAAGAAAAACATCTAAATAGCATCGGTGGAATGATGATCATTATTCAGCTTGGAATTCCCTTGAAGGCAACTTTTTTAATTAGGTCAATCTTATTTCAGATCCGTCTCGAGGGACCTTTTGGTGGTGGAAATCAAGACTGGTATAAATTTGAAGTGGCGGTGATGGTGGGAGGTGGCATTGGTGTCACACCATATGCTTCCATTCTTAATGACCTTGTTTTTGGAACATCTACAAATCGTTACTCTGGTGTTGCCTGCAAGAAGGTGTACTTTCTTTGGATCTGCCCTTCACACCGACATTTTGAATGGTTCATAGAAGTTCTTCGGGATGTGGAAAAGAAAGATGTTACCAATGTTCTCGAGATACATATATTTATCACTCAGTTTTTCCACAAATTTGATTTACGAACCACAATGTTGGTAAGTTTAATTCTTTATTTTATTTTAAGGTCGGGATGGAAATTGTGACACAGAATTGAAGCATGAGGAAGGATACTCATTTTTCACAAATTATCTAAACAAATGTTACAATGTGATCTCTGCCTACATGGGTGGTCACTGGTATGATTTTTTTTATAGATGGGATTTTATGAAAGTTAAATATGTAGACCTCTCTTTAGAAAGAGAAAATGCATATAGGAGTTGATTGCGCTAAGCATTTAGGTATGCTGCTGAAGAATGGTGTGTATGTGTAAAAGTAATGTGCAGTTTCTCAGAGGACTGTTGTAATCTGGAGTAAATTATGAGAGGTTAATGGACCTTGGATTAAAGAATTTTTAGAGCAAAGAGTAATGGTATAATCTTACTTTCAATAACTTTCATTAAATATTTTATTGAAACATTTGAGGTAATGGAGGTCTCAATGATGTCAGAGATCTTTATTTGATATTCTGTGAAGAATAATTGTGATTGATAATCTTTCTTTTATTACCAATTCAAATTGCGATTTACCATTTTTGTTCTTAGGGTTCAGTAAAGGATTAAAATATTTCCAAACATGTCTCTAAATTATTGCATGAGAATCATCTCAGATGCTTCAGTCCTGACTTTCCATTCCATATGTGTACAATACTCAGGGCTGTAATGATAAGTGATTTACTCTTCATATTGGCATTTACATAGAAAATACTTTTCCCAGAATTTTTTTGAATTATCTTTCATTCGAAGGCTTGTATTTGAATCAGATGTAGCTCAACTCTTCTTTACTTTACTCTGTGAAATGCAAAAATGCATATCTGCACATATGATTCACATTCTAGCTATCAGTTTAACCAGGTTTTTATTTTTGCCAGGCATGCTTGAATATTAACTCTCCCCGTCCATAGTTGAATTCCACTCAACAGATCATACCATTTTGTCAGGTTTAATGTTGAGTGTCTCTAAAATATTTCTTTCTTTTTACTTGGCTCTGTCATATTGGTACCAGTAAACCAGCCAATGGGTCTTTTTGGATTATTTCACTTTTTAAATATTATATTAAGTTCTCTGATTTGATAAAATTTTTGAACTTGAACATTGGACCTGAGGAAAATATTCTATACTATATAGGTTTAAGGTTCTGCTGTCTTATTTTTTTGCTTCAATATAATGTCATTCATCTTATTTTTATGGTGGCTTTTCATCCTATGAAATAATTCTCTTATTTTTTCATTTTCAGTACATCTGTGAAAATCATTTCCAGAGACTTTCCAAGATGAGCATGTTCACTGGACTTAAGGCTATTAATCATTTTGGCAGGCCAGACATGTCATCCTTCCTGAAATTTGTTCAAAAGAAACATAGTTATGTAAGTCATTGTAAAATTGGTTCCCAATAGTAAAAACTCATATGGTTACTTACTGCTCTAATTATGATAAAGTTTAACCAGGTTGAATACCAAGTGCTGAAAGAAATGGTGCATGACTTAATATTCTGGAATATGCTAGGTGGTCTTCTGAAATAGATAGTATGCTGTTTTAAGTTAAAATTTTGTCGTTAAATATGTGCTTAATTACTCACAAAATTCTTGATAATGAAGAAACTAACTACCTAAGATTTAATTATTAACATTCATTATTGTTTAAATATTTCTTTCTATATTAAAAATAAAATAATTTTCTCAAATAATATTTTATGCTAGCATGTGGAGAGATGAAAAAAGGATGTGAACCTCCATATTTCATTCATCACTTTGAAAATTTAGATCTATTGTTGTTAAATTATTTCATTCTACATTAAAAATAAAATGATTTGCTCGCCAAAAGTTTTAAATCAGCATGTGGAGAAGTGAAAAAAGGGTGTCAACTTATGTACTTCAGTCATTACATTTTAAATTTGGCTCATTTAGCTCATTCTAGCTAGTGTCAAGTTTACCATGTACGAGTATATAAAATGTGAGAAAAATTCCTTTCCTTGTACAGAAAATTACAAACCATTGTTAGTGCTACTGAGAGGCAATAATGAATTTGGAGTCGGCAGTCATGAGCCGTACACTCTACTGACTTGAGCTCCATATTGAACATTCATAATTCCTTTTAAATTCACTCTGCTGATTCATTGGTTATAACTTATTTATATGCTCTCCTAATATCTTTGCCCTTGCTTGGCAATCTTCCATATTTTGGGTGGTTTGTTGTAATTAGAATTGACATAGAGAAATTTTTTGAATTTTTTATTATAGGGACTAAAAGTTAAAAAACTTGATTTCCAAACATTAAACACATAATGAAGATTTAAGTTATCAGCAAATCTGGAGAACTAGGGATCTAAAACATTTCTCAGCACAAATATGTATAGAGGGTTGCTTTTCACCAGGGTACTTTTGAAATAATATATTGTAAATCTATGTACCTTATGTGCCTTGTTTTACTATCTATGTACTTATTTTATGTGCCTTGAAAAGTTATATGTATTGCAGTTTTTGGAGGGGATACCAATGGATTTTTCTCCTTATATGAGGAGGAGACACACAAGGTGGTAGGTGTAGGTTATGACGGGTGAGGGGATGCTGAAGTCTATGGCTTAAGGGAGGATGTAGGGTAAATGGGGAAGTGGTAGAAAGAGAATTTGCCTCTAGTGCGGCATAGAGAGGTGGGGCATATGCTGAGTTATAAAAAGTAACTGTACACTGAGATAGTAGCCAACGCCTGTAAAAGTCATTAAGATTTTCATTCTCTTTCATCTAAACCAATCTCAACCTGTTTCTTCACATGATTTTTACATGGATAATTTCAAATTCTCTGGAGGTGGTAGGCTATTCATATGCAACCCATCAAACTTGTGCCTTTGTGGGATGGTTCTAACTTTTTGGGATGACAATGACATATAATCTTGTATTATTTTTAGATATGGGGTTATCCTACACTTTTGCTGCTACTATCTTTAAACAGGTGTCTTGGTAAATACTACATAGACAAGCTTGAAGGTCTCCCTTATCTCTTTTTTTTATCCTTAGGTCAGCAAAATAGGAGTATTCAGTTGTGGTCCAAGACCACTCACCAAGAGCATTATGTCAGCATGTGGAGAGGTGAATAAAGGACGTCGACTTCCCTATTTCATTCATCACTTTGAAAACTTTGGCTGATGTGACCCAAGATCTTGGATATCTGGAGGGGAGTCATTTTCTGGATGTCCCTTGCTCATCTTCATCTTCCAAATGGCCCCACAAACCTTCCTCTATCCCTTATCAATACACCGAGGGCTTTCATGTTTGGAGCAGTGGTGTGCATAAAGCGTAAATAGCTCAATCCACAGCTAGACTTGTATGAAGACTACAAGAATAACCCTGGATATTGAATGGAATGTTGGGAGAGAAAATGTGATAGTTATTTTTTTATTTGTATATTGCTCTGAAGGCTCTCATCTTTTCCTTGTGGTAAAAGAGTTTAACTTTTGCTCAATTTCAAGGAAAATAAGTATATATTTTTAATCAGAAGATTAAAAAATACATTACAATCGGAGGAGTGTGAGGAATGCCTGGTTGAGAGACTTGTCATTGCGAGAATGTGTAGGTATGTTTTGTTGCTTAATTTATTCAAATAGAGTTGTAATTTTTCTTATCATTTATGAATGCAATATATTTTCACATCCGATTGCATTGTTCAGGTATTGCCAAAAGGAGGATGGTGATCTGGTTAGTTACCTGCAATTGGAGTGAATTTGCTAAGTCATGATTGGTTCATTTTTATGTAGAGTATGTACATCAAAAATTGGTTATTAAATATTATTAAAGCAATGTTTCTTCATACACTTGTTATTATTTATTTTTCAAAGCAGTTCATCATTCACAATGGGTTGCTAAATAATTCAATGTATTGAGCAGTTAAGCAGCTTGATATTTTTCAGGAACTGTAGACTACATGCAATTTTCACCCTTGTTTTTTCCCCAGGTCTTAGGGCTGTGGCTGTGGTTGAAGAATATTTCTTTATATGATGAACATTTCAAAGAGCATTCTTGATGTGCTTGGTATGAATTACTATGAAACTATTCCTGATGATTTTATTGTATCAAGCTCTTAAAAGTGTAATTAAGTTCTCTTCTAGATCTCTACTAGGTTAAACGCTGTATAGCTGCTAGCATTTTGATGGTCTAGTTATCCATATTCTTCAGTGCCAAGTTCATTCAGCCCTGAAAATTCAGTCCATTGAAATGTAACAGCTATGCAGTATTGAACTGAGAGATCATCGATGATCTTGGCTAGAACTTATAACATCATATTCCAGGAAAGCCTCAATATTTCGTTTCTAGAGTGCAATTTTGTGAAACTCAGATCGTTAGAGTTTGTTGATGGTTATTTTGAAAATTTATAAATGCATTTCTATACCACTTTTTAAAATAATGTTTAATACTCAGGATGTTGGTAACATCTATTTGTTGCAGAATATTACGCAACAAGTGGAGCAGATTTATTAAATTTTAAGGTCATGTATGAACTAACATCAGTTATCCGAGCATTTATGAAATGCATCTCAGAATTCGCAAGGAATTATTTTTATTATGTATCACATATGGCCCTGATGGTGTATTTTTTGCTGAAGGTGCAGACATTTTTATGATTTTTGATATCAGTTACTTAGGTATGGATAATTAGAACAGACCCTGTAAACTGCCTAAACATCAAAGCAATGTTCCTCTACAGACCCTGTAAAAACATGCCAAAACATTGAAGCAATGTTCCTCTACAACCAATAGGGAGTTGCTGCAGCTTTATGACAAAGTCTCAAAATCTTCCAATTGTCCTCTCTACAGTTTAAAGGCAACATCTTGGCAATGTTATTAAAACCTATCCTGAAACATGATTGCAACCTCCCTGCAACACTAAATGAATCCCTCCCTCACAACCCTAACTCAACTGTCCCATTTCAAATGAAAATATTTATCTCAAACTAAAACACGTTTGATTTTTTCCTCTCTCCTCTTTCCTCTGATGCCTGCTTCTTGAGCATCTAAACCAGTCTATTACCATTCCCAAGATTTCCTGGTAACCCTACTCAGAGTAGGCTCGGATTGGAAAGTATCTGAAATGAAATCAGATTACAGATTATAAATCCTAGCAGTTTTGAACCAACAGTTTCCGTTTTATCATAAATAAAGCATATCATACCAATAATGCAGGCTCGTGTTTTGATAAACTGGCACTTCTTAGCACCTCATTTGGATTGCCCAAATTCATTCCACCATCCCATTCACAGGTCTCATTCTAACGGGAATATTTTCTTAGCCTCAAGTAGTCCCATATGGGACTACCCTTATATAAGGGCCTCAGAAATATATCCCTCCGGAAATTGTTTACTTTAATCAGTTGATGAAGAAGTATATATATACAACGACATTTTCAGAGTGAATACAGGTTCAATCATTTCAAACTTAATTTTTTTGAACTTGTTGCAATATAGGAGGCATAATTATGACATTGCAGGGACATTACTAAGCAACGTGGATAACTTTGCTACCTCTGCAATGCCAAGCAACCTTCCTGCAACAAATGCTGCAACATTTTGTGTTTACTAACCTTAACTAATTTTGAGTCTGGGGATACTAACCAATTGGAGGTATCATCCCAGGTGACAGAATAATCATCACGGTAAAATGCTGTATTCTTACCCATTCATTCACTAACCTTCACTCTACTTAACTATTGCATCACTAATGTTAAAATATGAAGATAAGTTTATTTTATAGTGTAAAGACTCAATTAGAAAGGGCTATCATAAGCCTGAAGGACTTAATGATACATAATGGACTCAACTTTATGACACACTTTTCACTATTTAAGATTTTACGGGCTTTCAGAATTGGTGGCAGAAGAAAACATTTCTGCAGTTTGTTCCCTGAAATGTCAGCCATTTATTGGTGACCCAAAGAAATAAATGTTTGGGGTTGGGAACAGTCCTGTTAAGCTCTTTTAGGTTATGTGCTCTGAATTCTTTTCAGCATGGAAACTTAGCAGTAGTGAACAAAATATAGGGCTGCTTTGAATATTGAGGTTAATTTACTTTAATATACACTTTATTATAACAATTTAGAGAAAGGAGTGCTTAGGTGCAAAATCATCTGGTTGCATTTTTCAACCATACATTTGAGGCTTGGCTGAAGTGCAGTTCAATATTGTGACAGAATAAGTCTGTCACAAAGTCTCCCCACAATATCTCTTATTATAGGTATGTAGATACTTATTTTTCAATGTAGGGTTCAGAATGTCTATAATTAATGGTAGAAAGATTGTATTGCCTCCATTCTGCAATCATAAAAAATATCGAACACTATAAGGGCCAAAAATAACTCTCGTTGGAAGATTCAAGCATTGAATGCTATATGCAAAAGTGATTTGAAGTCTGTTGTGTATGAAGGATCATATATTTGTTGGCATGAAATAGGCTCTAAATCAGAGGTCAACTTCATTTTTGAGATCCAGGAGGATAAAAAGAGGGGTCTAACGTTTCAGAGTTATAAGGAAAAATATTATCCCAGAATGATCACCAGAATAGATGTAATAGGTGCCTATTTGGTGAATGTGATGGAGTAATCAGGCAAACACTGGAGATGAATGATAATGAGTCGTACAAAATCTGTTACGTAGACAAAGAAATTGTGATCAATGTACTCCTTAGGAAAGAGGGAGAAGAAACTCGAAATCCACATAAATTATTTCAAATTAGTTTTCTGTTGTCTCTCTGAGTCCTGAAATAATCATATGCAAGTTCAATTTGTGACAATTCCAAAGTTAGGACTAAAATGGAGGACAATTTGACAGCTGCAAAGTTGTACTGTGAGCAGGGGTAGATTTGTGACAGATATGTAGTGAAATAAGATCAGTATAAATAATGATTAGCTGCATGACTCATCGACATGACATCGATTCTGACCAATAGCACATTCTTTTAATATTTATATATTCGAGACTAAAAAAATCAATTTCTAAGTGGGACTTGTGAATTTACTGTTAACATTCGCATGCTTATTAACGTTAACTTGTACTGGATGGAGTTCGCACAGTCGCACTTTTAGGAGCAAGGGTTGTGTAGATTATGCGAAGTCAGGATGATCTTGGTGTTAATAGAGGAATATTTATGGTTTTTACTGTGAACTCTCGGTCGCAGATGATTTTTAATTGCCTTCATTGAGGCAGGAGGCCTTTTCGAGCTATAATTGTGGCGTAACTGGCACCGTTATTCATCAAATAAATTATTTACGTTGTGTTCCCGAACAGTGAAGACAAATGTTGAAATTTCAATTATCTTGTATAAAAATCAATTGGAACGTGTTCGCAGAAAATTCTGTTACCATGTCCCAACATTGAGTATTAATACTGAATTTTTCGGGAAATTGTTAATTTACTTATCTTTTTGAACAAATTAAGTTCCGATCTGTCGATTTCTGTGAGTCAACAGTGTAATCACGCAATTGCTGAGTACCGTGCGCCTTGATGCTGGCGGGTTGACCCTGGGCCCCTCGGCATGTTCAAAAATTCGTTTTATATGCTGTCGAACCATGGAAGGAAGGAACCATCAGTTAATGTGGAATGAGATGCTGGTCTTCATTTAGGAAAAGTTAATATTTTCCAGTATGAACTACATTTTTTACTTTGGGCTGCTTTAAGTCTCGTCTACCGTAGAGATCCTCTAAGATGTGAGCGATTGGAATTAAAACTCTTCGCGACATTTCGTTCAAATTTCGCACCCTCTTGAAGCTCCCTCGCCGGTGTTTTTCGACTCGTACCATTACAAAAAAATCATAAATATGTGAATAAATCTTTTGGAATTCAATTTTATTGACAAGTCAACCATGTCAACCGGAAGTATTGGTTCAGGAAATAATTTTGAATGATGCGGTAGTTTTACTAAACCTCCCGACCACATGCCGGAGACATTCCATATTACGCGGTAGTCCAAAAAAATGCGTGTGTAATTAAATGTTTCACATAAGTTTTCAGTTATTGCCATGTCTATTGAAGCGCGTGGCGAGGTGCCTAGGTTTGAATACCGGTCAAGGTTAGTGATTTTTCGTGTGTGGAATTCGCGCATTTCAATGGCCATCCATTGGAGAGCGAGGGTCTAGATTCTCAAATAAAAATTAGCTCTACTATGAAAGTGCAGACCTAATTGCTATAGAATAGTGAATTTCATTAATAATTAGCGGTTCCCATTCAATTTTAGCCGCTCATTAAAACCTTAACATTTTCACAATTTTACGAATGTTATCTGAACTGAACGCATGTGGATATCGTGGATTTAAAAAAATGTATTTGGTATCCGGTCACCTGGAACGTGTACAAGGTTACTCACACTGCATGTGCATATGTAGTGATCAGGGGGGTTATTACGGTACTTAAAATGACAGCGTTTTGAGACGGCAATGGAAACTCTATCTATTGGTTGTGCTCATAACGAAATCGAGATACCTGGCTTCCATAGCCAGCAATTAGGAGTGCAAATTAAAACTAATTTCTAGCAAAAAACAAAGAGTTTCCAGAATGTTAGTTTAGGATGTTAACTAGAGGCTCTCTGACTAATGAGACAAAAGATAAACGATCATCTCAGGCAAGTTGCGAAATGTTTTACTAATATTTTCGAGCTTCAAATCCTGTTTGACGCTGATTCTCAGGGACATGGAGCAACTTATTCGTGAGTATTGGCAGCCAAGTTTGCGTTGACTTTATCGATATTGCATTTACTTTAAATATGATAGGCTTACAAAAGGGCAAAAACAAATTTTCATGAATTTCTTATATTCCACCATGTAATTCATGGAAACTTGCGACCGTTTCCGAGTGGCTTTGTATTTACGCTTTCTCTTATCCCGGACGGAGAATATTTATCAAATAATCCTCATTTCATAAGTATATCCCATGCTCATATCATAAATACCATGCATCACTTTCAGACTCACTTTCCAAAAACGTAGAGTCAAGCTCGAGAAAATAGAGCTTGCGTATTAATATGCAAATGCGCAGCGCATGGTTGATATTTGCTCATTTTTCGGCGACACTCAAAAGACGCTCTTCTCAAAGAGGTTGTTCAACATTTTGATTTAAGAATCAAGGAATGAAATTCGTCATGAAAAAATCATTTGGCATGACCGAAATTCGAATCTAAGTCTCCTACTTGTCGGTCAGGTGTGTTTAGCCAGTTACATACCACCAGGCCTTGGAGACGCTACTGGGTAAATGGAATTGATTGGGTATTTGGGGAGGCGACCGACAGCTAAGATCATTTGCGCCATAGGGGATAGGTAAGGGAGGAAGGGTGGATAGAAACCCGGCGTCGGCATTAGGCTGCTCTTAACGAAAGGTGCCGAGGGGACCACGGCTTAACGTCTCATCCGAAAGACGGAGTATTGCACTTGAAGTTCCCTCCACAAGACACTCAAGTAGCGATCGGGTTTCCTCTGAAAAACATCTTCCTCTGCAGGGATTTGAACCATGGCCGCCCGTATGGTTAGCCAGTACTTTAGCCACCACACCAACCCGATTCCCCTGGGTAACTCACATCATCACTTTGAGACCTAGGTTCACATCTAAGTCAAGATCAAATGATTTTTTTCATGTTGATTTTCATTCCTTAAATTAATGAACCCGTACTATATCATCTGTATACAGATGTACCGATTGACAAATTGTAAACCCTTGTCTCTTTCAGGTACGATCACGATTTTCTCACTTAAATGCATATTTTAGCAGGTTCGCGGTGGACGGGAAGGAAGACAAACGAGGAAGTGCGTGAGGAAAGGAAGCAGTTTGATGAGATCAGGATGAGGCAGGATCGGTGGCTGGAAGGGGTGATGAGGAGTGATGGGTTGCTCGGGGTCGTGGTGAGGGGGAGGATGTTGGGCGGGCGGGGAAGAGGAAGAAAGAGAATAGGTTTTATGAAGAAGGTCAGGATGTACGCGAAGATGAAGAAAGAAATAATGGCGGTAGATAAGGCCCTTCACGTGAGAAATACTGAAGGATTTTTCTGTGTCTTTAAATAAATTTACTTTTAACCGGTAGATTACTTTTATTAATAAATATAAAATTGAATCCCTTAGCTCAGTTTGTAGGTGTAGTTTTGCTTTCATTGCTTGTGTGAAAAGAATGCTCTCACTTTTCGAACATTTTATGGATATTTCCGGAGTGATTTTCTCGAACTAATTCCTGACTTGGAAATAATTTTACTTTGTAATATTCCGCTTTATGTGGAATATTACAAAGTTAAATTATTACCAAATTATCGCAATGTGGTTCCACCAAGTTAAGCTTGAAAATTTTATATATATAATTTCTTCCAGCGAAACGGACCAAAATAACTACTACGAAATAATAAAAAAAAACTTAGGTAAATATTTCTCTCAATAAATGACAATTCAAACACTTACTCGTCGTTCTTAATGGGATTACACTGATTTTCAGTATTAAGACGGTCGCTAAAGTTCTAAACAATCATTTTATCTTCGCTCAATTGTTTTTCACAAATTGATACACTATACACTTGGAGATTCTTCCATTAGGCGATGCGAAGTTCAAGAGACTTATATGATAAATTTGTCATTATCATTCATTGTTCCAGAAGTCCCCAGCTCACTTTATTCACCAACTATCTCGATTGGTATTTTCTGTTTCTTTACGAGGATATCCTCCTTCCCTTGTGTTTTTTCAGCTCAAGCAAATGACCGAAACGTCCTTAGTGTTGAATGTTAAGAAATTAACCTACTTCCAGTCTTCCAGGTAGGTAAGAGAACTTTTAAGGCCGACTATCAGACAACTGCCTATCCATCTTTCTCGATCTCCTTCCTACTTTTCTCAGTGATGGTCGTTTCGAGCACCTTCATAATTGTCCTTGGTTATGGCCTTCAATACTTATACAGATTAGTAATTGTGTACGTAAGAGTGAGAGAGAGAGAGGGGGGAGAGAGAGAGAGGTTGTAAGTACTGGGGTGGGAAAGGGAAGCCAGTCTTTTGTATAAAACGGTCCTTCATCGGCTCAATGGTCCCAAGGAGGCTGTTATATCTCTCTCTCATATTCTAACCTAAACGGACCTGTTTAAATAAATTAGGATTGGGACCAGTGGATGTCTTTTGTGGTGGTATTTTATAAAATGCTTTTGAAATGAAAATAGTTATTCTTAAGAGCTAACGCGATTATTTCACCTATAATTGAAGTACAATCAATAGTCCCCTTTGTGGTTTTTGCGAGGAAAGGAAACTATTTTGTCTAACAATAATTTGATTCATCTTCGGTTATTTTTAGGAATGGAAAAATATAAGTTCAATTAAGTGATAGATTTGAGACCGTACTAAGAAAAAAATAATCGAAATAAAATCCTAAAGCTTTATTCAACCCACGGAATTGGGAAAAATAACTCTTCATTCGATATGATTCTCCACGAAAATGCCATCTTGGCATACAAAATACATTATGAATTCCAGTCTTAGTTTTCCTCATTCATTCTTACATTCATTTCTCCTTCCAATATTACTTTCAAAATGCTATCGTTTCGCAAAATTTTCCCCGGACGTATGTCTCTCCTTCTTCTCAGTTTCAGTTACACGCCTTTTCTCCCCTACTCTTCATAAAACTTCTTTACTGGAGATTTTCTCCGTTGTCTCTTTGTTTTGGTCTCCATTGTCCTTCGATAGCACCATGTTCCCATTCATTTCAAAATATATTGTTCTGCAGTCCTGATTGTTTTGCTAATGGCTGTTATTAGACGCCTCTTCCGGTAGAGTGCTCTCTTTGCTTGGGCTCCACTGCTCTTCCTTGTTTCTTCCATCACTGGTGATTCTACTTCCCAGATAGCAATATTCTTCCTCCTGCGCAAGTTTTCACTTATTACATGGCAATTGAAAATGGAAAATGTATGTGTTTTTACCAATTTTAGGACCAACTGCGGAATGAAAAACTCGATACATCAGCAGATAGCCACCTGAATATTGGGCAGACAAGGCTCCTTCACATGCACTCTTCTCCATTAACAGTTTCTCTCTTTAAAATTCATCATCAAACAAATAATTTTTTTCTTCCTGTTTCATCAAGCACAACTCTTTAAACTTTATGTCGGAGAAGGGTGGGTGTAGTTTTAATGAGTGCCCCAATATGAGTGTACGTGCGGGTGACGTTTTCAACCTAGATCAGTTTAGGCTTGCGCGAGGCAACTCCGTGTAGTGTAGTTGTGAGAGCATGGATGACTACACACATATTTCATGGCTTCGAGCAGAGGATTAGGTAGTCGTCGGCGCCACTCCGACGTCTTTAAAGTTCGAAAGGATGAAATACTGGAGGAGAGGCTTAATGCACGTCCCATTTTCCCATCCTCTTCCCAATCCCTCACATGTTCACTCTCTCCGTCTCCCTTTCGTTATGGTCTTCATTCCGGCAGTCCTCATCTTTCAAATTTCTGCCAGTACATTCACCTAATATGCTTCCGTCCATTTTTGCCACCCCATCCCTTTCTGAGGCAGTTGAATATGCGTAGGCTTCACTTAACAATTTGACTTACCTAAAATGGAGAGAAAATCCCCCGGAGAGCATTAGAAACAGCTTGACTTCAAGAAGACTCAATGCAGTGATTTGTTTCTTTACTAGGAGAGGGTGCTCGCTAAATTTCGAAAGGAATAGAAAAAATAAATAGTTTCATTGCATTTAAAGAATCCTAATAGCATGACGTCAAAAATGTTTAAAGAGCGGAGAGACAAACCCAAAATTGAGGGGGTGGGTTTTGGTGTCAAAAACGATATTTCGAGAATTTTGAAGAAAAAAACCAAGCCTATATTACCAAATAGATGCCAAATTTCAATACACTTAGATTGGAGGTGATCAACAAGTGGCACTCAATTTATTTTGTCGCATTACCAAAGGCAAGAATTATTCAAACTCTTGAATGGACTGATAATTTCTCTCTGATTTAGTCGTTTTTTTGTTACCAACAAAATTATGGGCATCAAAAAGTCTGTGGAATAAAGAATAATGAAGCTAAATAGAAGAATTTGACGGTTTCTCTTGCTGCCGAGGAGAAAAAGTTTTCTCTCTGAGTAAGTGATTAAAAAGAATTACAGGTAAATAGTGAAACAAAAACTCAAGTTATAACTTTAGTTATTAGATAGCACTATTGCTAAAAAAATCGAGTAGTTTTTACTTTTTTCGAGCTTTTTTCACATTACATCTTAGTATCTCGCTTGATGATTGCTGTTTTTAATAGAGGGAATATAAGTTCGATCTACCGAAGCTCGTCCGGTAGCGTATATCATTACGGGTTATTCCTATGAAGTCTATCACCAAAGCCGTCGTACGAAGCGAATTATTAGCAATTCCTTCCTCTTAGAAGCCCCTGTTTTTTTGGTCTCCAGGTGATTACTTCTTAAGCGTCTCCCAGAGAGGCGAAATATGTTTCAAAAGGCTCTCATGAAGAAATTCTCTGCAATATAATCATTTAACACTGTAGCATTACGATCCTATCATGCACGTGCCTAATAGGGATGCTAATATCGGGCTTCATGCGACTCAAGCTCTGGAAACGAGTTCTTCGGCGATAACATGGGCTCTCCACTTTTTGAAACGCCGTTAGTTTAATCGAGGTAAACACTTGTCGTGCGAACTGCACGGCCTTCAAACCCACGTAATACCATCACCTTGACTATTACAACATAGCATTTCCTGTTGCCTATGCTCTAAATTAGACCACTTTCGGTCTAATCCAAGTTGTGTGAATTTTTCTGACGACGAGATATTCTAGGCGAGCAAGCGGCGGTACAGCAGGGTGGGTAATTGATGCCCGAGACTCTTGCTCGAAGTTTCCTTAGATTGGGTCTTGGTAATCCTTGCCCTCTGTCCGTGCCATCATTCTACCCATCGAATGAGTGATTATGGCTATAAGAAGCCCGATATATACCAGAATACTCTCTTCAACCATCCCCATAGCGATTAGTACACCCACTCGTTGCAAACTTCCGCATAGTCCGGAGCTTGGAAGACTCTGGCACCCGTGCATTACTGCAAGCGTTAGATTTTCTAATTAAGCACTCTATCGGCCTCGACGTCAAGACGAGAAAATTCGGAAAGAAACTTTGCGCGCTTGAGAGGTCAAGGAGATTCGACTGTAACTCGTACGGTAAAACGCACTTACATTAGTGATAAGGGGCGAATTGCGCGGTAGGGAGTCTTCATTTTTCTCGGCTCCAGGAAACTTAGAAACAAAACATTTTTCCTTCCAAATTAAAGGTGATAAAAAATAAGCTGAAAGTAGTGGGTCACCATTAGTATCAGGTGTAAGATAGTGGCGAAAATTTTTGACCCCGAGAAATTGAACGATGCTGAGAGAAAAATGACAATATTGTCAAAAAGAATAAAGCCAAATTTACATTTCGGTTACTTCAATGGCGAAGTGAGGAATAAAATAAGACGTATGGTGGAAGCGTGTATTTCTAGAAAAGCACTCATATTTTGAACATTTGGGGCAATAATTTGTTAATTTTAGTATTTTTACGTATCTCATTAGAAAAATGCATTGGAAATAAGGAGGTTCTACCGCGACTATTTGAGTCAAAACAATCACTAAGTTCCAACTTTTTTCAATTGGTTTAAAATATCCTGCTCTAGGTGATGGATGCGTTTGCAATTGAAATCAAATATTAATTCGTAATAAATGACAACTATTCCTCAGATTTATTTTTGATAAACATTTATGGCGATAGACGCCGACTGCAGCGCCTTTTCTTTGAAATTACCACATTTAAACTTCCGTTTTCGAAGTAAATAGTGAATTATTCAAAAATAAAAACGGTCAGATGCATATATTTTATTTTTGATCAATTTTCTGGGATATGTCGCTTCTTGAACAAAGTTTTCGAATGAAACGGCATATCTATATTAGATGGAAAAATACTATTTTTCCCCGTGTTTTTTCTCATTCTCGCATTAAACGCTGAGTAGTATCTGGCTTTATTTACCAGAAAATAGTGCGTAAAGGTATTTTTTTTTGCTCTCATCAGATAGAGGACATATTTCTCTATTAGTATCCAGAATGCCCAGAATATCCACATCTACCTACTACCCTGCGCGCCGCCGCAGGGGCGTGTGGGAGCGGGTGTTAGGACAACAGCCGTGTAAATATGTAAGGGATAAGGTTTCTTAATTGAATCGGAGAAGATATGGTTATGTATATTATGGGAGTATATTTAGTGGAGCTCAGTTTTTATTGTGATGGCTTATTGTGCACGGAAAGAACGAGTTCTTGTACCTATCTGTTTGGCAATGTATTTATCTTTTTTTATCGTTTCTGTCGGGCCTAGAGATGCAATGAGGCTTCATGATAATATTCTCTGTGTCGCTATGCAACACATCAATTCTGAGTTTTTCAATCAAGCTAAGCCTAGCGTGTAGCCTCCAAGTCTTTAGGGGCTCCCACTTTAATCCCGCTTAAGGTTGTGAAACAGTAAATGTTCGCTCGTAGCAGTTTATAAGGAAGCGTGAAGCTTTTATTTGTATTACATTAATTTTTTTGGTTAAATATTTATGACCAGGGTCCCAAATGCTCGCAGCGTATTCGAGGTGTGATATAACGCTGCCATTTATGTCCTTTCTTGGTGGAATCTCTTTAAACCTTGTTTATGCATACGATCATGTGAATGGTAATTTAACACTATGCCTCGCCACGTTCGCTGATCGTGCGTTAATTCTATGACTTTGGTCACCAAGAGTACATTTCACTCTACACGTTCGCATACGTTTTTCTGGTTCTTAATGAAGCAAATAGATGTATTTCGTCCTCAGATCTGTAGCTTTGGAAGATTTTAGGGTTCTCAAGGATGAGAGCCTTGTTACCTGTATCCTCACGTCCTTGTAAGCTTTCTTCCGTTATGACTTTAGAAACAGGTGGATATTGGATCATTCTTCAAGCTTCAGCCAATGTTAGGCTTCTTCCACTGCATTGAGAGCAGAATGAACGATCGAGGTTATAGCCCGAGGAGAAACGCATTTTCCATCTTGTAATACCTTTTTGATACACGGATCATATGGGGATTAAAGCTTATACATGAAGGTAAATATTTCTTGTCTCCATGTGAATAAATCATTCTTCCTCTGAAAAGCTAATCTTCTTCATTTCATTAATTAGACAATACGTCTCAGAAACCATCTTAAACTCGGATGTCCAACACTTCGTTGTCCTTTAGGCTTGCACTCGAGGGAATTTCTATGGAGGCGGTCAAGATGCATTATTCCTACATGTTCGCATCTAATGGATTTTGCTGGAAAACTAATGAGAAAATAAAAATCTCTCTCTCTGAAATTTCAATTTTGTTTTCAGGAAAATATATTTTACAGCAACCATCAACTTGTGTTGCTATATTCTTCCTTGCCTAACTGCGTTCAAGGTGAAACTTAGGTACACCGAGGTAAGTACATATTGTGGATAGATACAATGGGTCTGGAATATTAAAGAAATGTTTGCGATAGAAGTAAGGGAGATAGTGTTAAATAGCAAAGTCATGCAGGAATGTCATGTCTATGCTTCTGTGTTCACTTAGGTAAAAGGAATATCCTTCATTCGTTTGGTCTTGTGGAGAGAATGGGTGAGAGTCGAATTAGCAAGTAGGTATAGCACGGTGGTGTGAATAGTGATAGAGAATGACGTGTTCTGACAAAATCGTAAGTTAGCGTGCTGGAAGCCCTTTTAAAGAATATAAATGTCATCGAGCCCGTAGAATTGGAGGGCATGAACGAATGTAACGGAAGGAGGATTTTCGCTAAAAAAAAGTGCGAGGAAAAATGTCATCAGTATTCTGAAATAGAACCTAAAGTGTGTCTTTCTTTGCGTGTGGCTACCCCAAAATGGAGGATTATTGAATGATTATTAGCGTAGAACTTAAAAACATGAACAAATTGACTGAAAAAACAAAATTAATACAAATAAATGAGAATCTTAAGAGAAAAAAAGAGGAAGCAGATACTCTTCTTGTATTTGCTACACCAAAACAGATATTTTTTATCTTTCCAAATTTTGGATGTTAACTTATCCAAGTTTCTAGCCAGGTATACTTTTACAAGAGTTTCATATACCTACTCTGATAGAATAATTGATACTCATGACCTGTACATACAACAGGATTGAATTGACAGTATTTCAGACGCTTCCATGAAAAAGAAACGGAAAATCCGCCGTGTAATGCTTTACCGCTCGTCCCTCCTTCACAGCGTAAATATTCTCTAGTTTGATGGGATTCATTAATGTTTCATGTGTGCCCTCGAGAGAAGGGGTACTCGTCCTATTTCCATCTGCTTTCTTCGTCCACCTGTGACATATCTTTATGAATTAACACCTGGGGTTTGTTCACGTCATGGCGTCATATCTACTCGCGTTATCGCCAAAGCATACGCTCCTTCACTCACACTAGAATGGTGGCATCGGTCTATACTTTCTGTTTACCATTTACCCCTCTCCCAATAAACTACCATGAATACTTACGAGGTGGACTGCAGAAGCGACCATTTTGTTTTTCGGGCTAGGCTCTGGCGCTGTTGAGCGCACTACTTAACCGCTACTTAACATTCATATTTTCTCGGAATGTCTAAGTTGTAGCTTCATTTTACTCGACGCTTCGAAACAGCTTTTCCTCGAAAGTGCTCGCACTTCTGTCTCAGGGTCATTGCGAAGGCATAACATAAACCCTACCCCCTCAAGCAGCGAGCGGCCTTGGACGGACCTTACCGTACAGTTCCCTCTTCATTTCTCCGGCAGCGTGGATCTTGGCGTGTTTACTCGGCGAGACAAATGCGCCCGCCCTCTCGGGTAATCACTCCCCCGAGTGGCCTTCACGCGAGTGGTGACAACGGGCCACGTATCAGCTGTATTGAAAAAAATATATTGTCTTTTTCAGTATAACTGACGTGTACTTGTGTATGTGTCATTTTAGCGGTATTCGGGCGATAGTTTACGGCATTTATCAAATAAAAATGAGTGTAATTGAAACTAATTATTCCGGTATTTCTAAATATTCCCCCACTATCGCCAGCATTACGAATTTTGCAGAAAAATATTATCAAGAAATGAAGAAGAGGATACAGAGCGAAACAAAGCATCCATCTCCCTACGTATCTATTTTACCTTGAAAATAGGCACTCGTAATATCAAAACATTCATACTTCGCACTAAGTAATGTATAATTGCACTTACTTTTTCACGATTGGCTATACAACTCTAGTTAAACCATGTTTTGAACGGCGGTTGCGTTCAATTGATTGATATAGGTGCACTATGCCAATACATTCGGTTTTATTGCTGCTCAACACCAATGATCTGTCCAAGTGAAAAGCTCAGTTTAAATATACCAAATTTGCCGAGAAAGAAATTTAAAATAAGCAATTTTTCACGACTCTATGGTTTGAACAAAGGCTGCAACCACAGATTCTAAGGTCACGTGATTCCCTTCGAAAAATAGCATTGGACTGGTAAGCAAATTGCCTGCATTTCTAACAACTGCGCTATTAGCTTGGGCGCTCTCTATTCAGTAATACTGACGAAACAATACTTAGTGCATTATGATAAAGAATACCAGTATTAGTCCCATCAGTACTACTGGCAGCAAGTTCGTCGTCCTCAAGTCCGCCCATCCGGGGGCTGGGAATGGTGGGTGGGGGGCGGGGACGAAGGCGTCCCTTTCCCTTCGAATGGAGGAAGATTCTTGGCTCGGGTCCCTTCGCCAGCACTCTGGAGCATCCGCCTTGGGTTCACCGGTCTCTCGCCAGCAATTTGTTGAGAGAGAGGAAAAAATCGACTCTTCCTCCGCAAGGTCGCGCATACTTATGCCCGCGGGAACTGTGTCTGGCCTCTCCTTCCAATTTATTCTCCCTTTTTTCTCGTGAATCTTCTTGGAAGCTCCACCTGGCGATTTTTTCCGAATTCTCCTCTACGCTTGCCTGGGCGCGATTGAAGAAAAAAAATGAGATCCGGTCCTTTTTCATCCTCCAAGGTTGACGAGGGATGCCTTCCACTCGATCCTGAGTGGGGAGTTGACCGATTCGTGCGTGCGACCCCTTCCACTCCACAAAAAAAATGAGATGGGGGTTCGACTGGCAGGGAGCCGGATGCCCGCCGACAAGTTAATGCACCGCGTCGCACTGTTTTATGGGAGCACTATCATCTGCATGAGATCATCTCGCGGTTTCGAGGTGAGTCATGCAGATAAAATGCGAGATTATCCGAGACTCTTATCGCTTATATTTAATGATTTGCACGCTTCGTGACCCTCCACATTGATTCTTGATGCTATACACCCATCGGAAGATTTCGCTTCTCGGTTGGAGAATGTGCCTCGGGAATTATTTCTGCTCGATCTCCAATTAAAATATCCTGATAATTCTTGGCTTGTAATTAAAGTCTTACTTTTTTGTGTAAGGATGCTGATTTAAAATTGCGATGTTTGAAGGATGCTCAGAAATGAATGAAATTTCATGATTTTACGTTGTAAATTTGCGTAAATGTTCTTATTTTTCAATTTGATATGAATTCCATTCTTACGGAAAACTGCTCATATAAGGCAAATAATTCTCACTGGAATTAGAATGAATATAAACCATAGGAACTCTTGCATCATATTTTTGTCTCATGACAATGGCGAATTAGTTATCCTCTGGTAAGGAAAAGAGTAAGTTAAAATATAAGATTTTTAGAGCAAGACTGGTGTAAGTGAAAATCGTCATTTTTTGGAAAATAAGACTCCGAGTAAAATATTGAAAAAAATAATCCTCAGTGCCTCTTTCTAGTGAAAAACACATGAATTAGACTCATATGCATGCACAAAACAGAATAAAGGTAGCGGAATGCTTCAGTGTACCTAACTGAATGATGGCAGAAAACCGACTAACATCCCTTCTGCTCTCAACAGCTCATATACTCGTTGACTAACCTGAACACTTTACACCATATTTTTTAAATAGCTTGGGCATGGGAATCATTGTAAGCTGCATTCTTTAAAAAACGTATACGATAAGATGGAATTCAGTATTTGATTTTACTCACTGAAACGCAAAGAAAACTCTATGAATGCGAGTTCTACAGGAGGATCTAGTGACTCTTTATATCTCTATTTAAATTAGAAGCTCAATCGAGAAAACGCAGCTTAGTATCCAAAGAATAGCTGATGAGTTTGGGAGATGAAAGTTCCAAAAATGGTTCTCGGCCAGTCTTAACAAAACATTGGGCGGACACTTCACATTCTTGTGACATATGCCTGCAAGGCTGAAACTTAGGACACCTTGTGGACGCCCTTGAAACACTTGGTTCATCCATCGCATGACAAAGAAGATCCCCTTACGCATCACACCCTCCCTTCTCTGATTTCCTTGTCGATGGACTATTCAAGACTTTCCACATTGCTCATCCTTCCAATATCCTGTACCCTTTACGTCCATTTGATTATTGAAAGCTCTCCCTCCTTCCCCGGGTGGGTACTCAGAGCAGTTAGTTGGTAAGGCTTGGAAAGTACACACTTCATGTACTCTACGATTATGGAGTGCTTTTGATGGTCTTATATTACGTAGCATATAATGCACGGAAAAATACGCGCATTTTCATGCATGAGTTTTCACTGTCATCGCTCATAGCGTGGTCCTTGAACCTTGACCTTTCAATGAATTGAGCATTAGTGTATTGTGCTCAATTCATATGAACGCTGGAGCAATTTCCCTTAAGATTAAAATGTGTCGTTTTCTACATTGCAAGGAGATTATTCCTAGACTTATATGTGAAAGTATTACCAATAGCACCCGTCTGCGATCATTTTGATGTTCCATGGGCCTGCTAATTCAGGTCACGTCACCAATCCCGTCTTTCTTTCTAAATTCTGTTGCGTCACCCTCAGTCTTCCCTCGCAGCAACAATCTTACGCCAAGTATAAGGAATTCTCATGTTTTTTTTCTCGGCCTATTCAATACCATAAAAAAGAAAGAACCTTTAAACTCTGCAAACTATTATTTTACTTTAGTCCTGCATTCGTTGATGAGGGCGAAAGAAGTCTGGCCAATCCTTCAACGGGGTGATTGATTTTGTACCTGTGTCTCAATTCTGATTTGATTAGTTTGGTCAGTCAACCTCATGGCTTCCAAGGTCTCTCATGCTTTCTCTGTCTTGCTTCGGTACCTTGTCCTACTGAACAAGGTCCTATAACTGCGGAAATGAGATCTCAAGGTTGCATGTTTTGCAAGAGCTTGAAGTGAAAATGGTCAACAACTATTTTCAGCAATCCGTCAAGCATAGTGCGATACAGTCCAGCGAATCGGGCGGAAATATGTTTTTGGCAGCAGTTGACGTTGGTTTTTTGGTGCTCCAAGGAGTGAGGCTATGTCGCAATCTCTAGCATGATCTTAATCTGAGGCTAATGACATCAATCCCTGGTGGGGATCGCGAGCCCATTTTTCTTGGGTTGTCCCCACAGATCAAGCGTAGAAGTCCGGCATATAAACGACCTGATATCTAAAATGCTTGGGTGAAAAAATGGTTAATGAGAAACCCTTTTCATCGAAAAGTATCTATTGAAGCCATTAGATACTATCTGTGACTTACCTGGTTGTTACATACAACCTAGCCGACATCTCTTTAGAATATTGATCTTTTATGATTCGAATATCACTATCAAATTTATATTAGTGTCACAAGTGCATTAAAGCATTCATCTAAATAGGTAAAGATAACCGTCAGCGTATAGCTGATGGTAGTTATTTACTATTTGGTAATGAGATTGGTTTACAATAACATTAAGGCAAGGGTCATTTTTCAGAAGCGTGGTAACTCATACGTGGTTTGGAACTCATTTAAAATAACATTATTTTCTTTTCTTGCTGTTTTATTCACCAAATTGTTGAGAAAAAGAATTCCTGTATCATTGAAATATAATTATCAGAAGTGAACGAAAATGTCATAAGTGGTCAGCTTATATATCTCAAAAAATGAAATCTAGGAAGTCTTATGTCTATTTTTCCGTGTTTCCCTGATAGCGGATACAGATAGAGATGTGGTGTTTCATGAAATTTTATTGCCCAGACATTGAAGTGAAAAGTAAGGGGTTTCCCCATTACTCCAAGTAAGATGGAGAGGCTGAACATCAAGGGTGGGCCAAATTATGACCTGCAATTTATACGGTATATTTCATTTATCTGATGTAATAAATAGCACAAACACGAAGTATCTTCTTTGAATTACTCTTATCTTTTCTTTTATTACACTTTGACGTCATACCCTTGACTCATTCATCGATGATTCCCCCTTGTAAAGGTATAAAATATTATCTAAGCGTTACATATCACAAACCTATTAGTTAAATATTTGCCGTATGTAAAGCCTATCTGTTAAGAATAGGAAAACCGTCAACTGAAATTTTTTCAAATATATAAGTTTCTTCAATTAAGTTAGAGCAATTTAAGCTCACAATCAGTCGAATTCCTTTTCTATTTTAATAATAGAGGCACACGATTAATATTTGGCGTGAAGTATTTTTGCGTTTCAATCACCTGGCATATCTTTTTCTGATTGAGGAGACCAGGAGAATATATCCACTTGGCATTTTATCATACCATTCGTTCACTGTAATTGTTTACCATCTATTAAAAGTTTACCATACATAAAAACTCTTCCTTTCTTCAATTCTCGAAGCACCTGCAGAGGAGTCCAACCTACCAAGTGATAAACTTATTCTAACTTCCGCGGAAAGGGCAATATTTCCGAGGATTCTAATTCCTCCCACGAATGTTGGAGGGGAAACAGCCTCCATAAACTCAGAGCCCTTGAGAATATTTTGGAGAAGAACGAAAATTCGATTTATGAGTGGTAATATATTTAAAATAAATCTATTGTTTACTCTCATCGCACAGAAAGTGCCCTCTTCCGTTCTTGGGAGGAAATCCAGAGGGTGGCATGTGGGTTAATGTGAAATCCACTCTGTTCAAAATTCTGGCGGCGGGCGCTCCTGCCACCTTATGAGATGAAAAGTTGAATACGTCGGAATCTCACAGACCTCGCGCGTAATTACCTTAAACTAGAGAGTACGTGACTGGGAACAAGATGTAAGAAAAAGTCTTTTCACGTAAATAACTAGAAAACGAATGATCAGCTTGTACTGAGAAGTCAATGTAATAAATAATAAACTGGGTCGGCCGACAAAACACATCCAAAAATAGTTATTTTTGTATATAAATTTAATTTCAAGCCCGATTTTATCATCTCTAGTTTAATATTTGTATTTCATGATATGAAAACCGATGCCATTACGATATTTAATCAGAATCCCTCACACGTCAACCAGCCAATGTAATACAAAAAATCCAACTCTTTGAAAACATGAAGTTAACGTAAACGCTACACCATCTTATTGTTTGCCTTTACGATGAATTCAGAGTTGGCTCATTCCAACTGTTGTCTTTTCGCTTTCGAGAATAAATTAATTTTCGTGCGCTTTGAATCTCCTCAATGGTACCCGGAAGAGAATTTAACGTGGCAGGCTATCAAAGAGCACCTATTCAAAACTTAGAGTGACTTCACAATCTTTTGTTATTGTGTTGCGGCGTTTTCGTGCTATTCGCACGTTTTCAAGTGGGTTAGAGCACTCTTTACTTTTGAGAAGTACTACGCGGAGGTTACAGTAAGTTGTCAAATATTCCTTTGATGAGTCATTTGAAAGATGAATTCCGGAAAACTTCAGGAATTGGCTTGCTGCACTCTATTTGAGCTGAATCAAGCGAGAATAATCAGCTGAGGTATATTTAACAACGCTCCGACACAGCTGTATGCTTCGGCTATTTTTCAATTTGCTATTTGATCGCCCTTCGCGCACTTTTTAATCGTTAACATTCAGAAGTAACTTCAGATGGGAGTTTTAAAGCCAGTCCATAAGAGAGTAAGTTCGCGAAGGGGAAACGAACGAGGGAAGGATGAAAGCAAAGCACTCTATAGCCTTTATGCCCCGTGCGCACCACTCTAGCAATTTACAGTTCATCGCTGTTATTTGTTGTTTTTATTACTTAGTATGGAGAGGATTGATTCACCAAACGAATCCCCGTGAACCAGTGCTGAGTAATTAATCCCGTGGACAGCCCATGGGTGAAATAAGGAGTGGCTATGAACCGTTGAGGAGAAGAGTAAGGACAGGGTTTTAGGAAAGGGGAGGTTCAAAACCGGGTCACAATTAACTTGGCCGCGTAGTGAACCAAGAAACCTGGTATTTACTTTTTGGCAACATAAGCCCGAAGTCCGCTTTATAGAAAAAAGCAGTTCCGAGCCTCATCTGCCCCTGTAAGTGCCTTCGTACATTTGCCAGCAGCCATTCACACCCCCCTCAAACGAACAGCGAAAGAAGTTCGTTTCCGCCGGTCACCCCCGCCACATGGGTCAGTTGGATTGTTGGAGGGAGTGACTCCCGCCGCTCACAGAAGGCTTAAATAACTCCGTTATTATCGAGTCCCACGAGGAGGAGTACGTTTGGCCTCTTGTCCATCAGTGACTCTTCTCTTCACAAAAGTGAATCGATTCCACTGCGGACTTCGCCCGATTTTTTACTGTAATCATTGCATGATGTAAGCGAAGAGTAAAAGAGCGAGAAAGTAAATAATGTGAAAAAGAGCAAGAGAAGCCCAAGATTTCGCGCCAGTTGAAAAACGCTCTGTGCTCTGTACAAGCGAGTGCAAAAATTGGTGTGCAGTGGAGTTATTGCGAAACAGATATCGTGGCCGTGTTCTTGGCATATTTTGCGGATATTTTTGGCAAACACATCGTGCAGTTACGTCTAGCGATTCTTTTCTTCTTTGTCTTGGAGACCCAGTTCTCACCGCGGTCCTATTCATTGTAGTAATCACCCAAATCTTGATGACATTTCGTCATTTCCCTCCGTATTGTGCCATTAGATGAGGAAAAGCGGCGGAAAACAGCTATGTCATTGAAACAATCATCTTGCTGGTTGTTAACAGCTGAAGCGGAAGTTAGATAAAGTATATTTTTGTTTAGGAAAATAATATGTAATGGAAAATGAATTAGTTAATTATTGGATCCTAACATGACCCGCGTTTGCCATACGAACAATTGAAACGGAATAAATTTCTGCCTCGATGTGCCCCCAGTTAATGGTATTAAGGTTCTTTTTAAGGTTTACAAAGTCCTCTGATGCAGTAATCTAGAATAAATGTATTTAATACGTCATTGTCCGTATATTTGCCTCTATATTTTATCAAATTAGTTTCTCACTACACCCGAAAACAGCTGTTAAGGCCACTTACAACGTAGAGACTGACGAGTGGTAAAGGGCAGACACACAATATCATATCCTAAGTGGTCAAAATTCCACCCAGGCTGGTTTCAAACCCGCGACCCATGGGAATTGAGGCAAGGACTTCATCGCTCTTTTTCTATGGCTGATAAATATAACTTTGTCTGATAAATTTTGAGGATACCAGGACTAGCCACAGTATTACCTTTGTGGAGTCACTCGCAAGTGCGCAAAGTACAAAATTTCACCGAATAAAATTCACCGGGTTTGGAGCCCGGATCTCACGATATCGTACTGAGTTCTTCTAGCCTTATGAGACGTTACCTAAATTTCGAAATATTTGATCTCACATGTATAGATTTGATAGAAATTGTTCATTTCATACAACTTTAATGGTTAGTAACAAATGACAAGGTCTTATGTCGAGAGAAAAACATGTATTTACATATGATTTTCCTTTAAATTTCTAATTCCACGCCGTAAACTCGAGTGATAACGATGCTTTATTTCAGAAGAAAATTTTATAATATTATTCTTCTATCATTTATAATACATCTTGATTTTTTCCATCGTAAAATTAGACTTAAGGAAGTATAGAGTGGTCCAAGGTTTGAGTGCAACTTAAATAGGCGCTGGAGGCCAAAGTAAGCTTTATTCCTCGCATTTACTCTTTTCTTAGTATTTAGACTCTTCTAATTATTTTATGACACCAATGAGCTTAAATATTTAAACGAAGACAATCTCTCAAATTGGTGTCCTCCCACCGCAAACTCCGCTGGAGGTTCAAATTCAGTCCTTTTCATAACTTTAACCTTCGTTTTCTCCTCATTTATGCCAAGACCAGCCCTTACAGATCACTTCTCCATTAATTTTGCACATGACTATCTTTAATTATTTCTCACCTGAGTTAATCAATTAATAATTAAGTTTTTCAAATTTCTTCTCTACTCAGTGAAAATGATATAATAATGCTATAAAATAATTGCAAGAGAAAACTGTTTTAAATTCATAGTTCGATGTAAACCAGCCATGATTTAAACACATAGTGTCGTTCTTATATACTGGGGCTGATACTATTAAAACCATGAGCGTTGTGTATTTAAATAATGTGGAAATTTACCTCCGTGTTTTCTTTTAGAATAATGGAAACGAAGCATTTCCACCATTTTACACCTGAAACTGTCTGCTATGAACTACAAACTATTACATTTGGCGTTATAGTAATACATACCTACATAACAGTAGAAGAATAATATTTGCATCATAGTATCCCTTTTTCTATTTGTAATGTGGTGTTTTTGTTAGATTAAAATGTGTTAAGTCACGCTAAATTACCACTCAACTTTGACGTACGTAAAGAAATGGAGTAAGGTGTTTTTATTCCGGTAATGATCATAATTTCTGTAATCGAATGATACAGTTAGAATTATCGTGGATTCCAGTAATCTCTCTTTCGACAAGCGTCGCTTCATCGTTGTGTATACTTACAGATAGGAATTTCTATGCGTCATCGTTGAATCCATCGTCAAAGGTATAACCTGCGCTTCCTGATCGCTCCCCGCCTATAATTCCCGCAAAATTGGTGTAATTCACGACGGGTGGGGAGCGGTTCTAGACGCTTCGAAGAAGGAAGTTGTTTAAGGAAGAGCATTTACAGCATAATGCAATAGCAAGAGCTCCGCCCTTGACTACGCACAGGTGCTTGGAGTGCACGGAAGGGAGATGGATAAGATACTTCCTTATTTGTTAGTGAAAGCTATCTCACATTTTGACGAAAGCTTTCCGAGAACGTAAAATATGTTTCTCTACAAATTTTCCAAATCTCAGGTTTAATTAATCGGAAGAGCGGAAGGGGGATAATTTTGTTTCCATTCTATCTATCCTTTAATATTTTAGAGCTATTTCAAAGCATATTATCGAGCTTTAAGAACTATCCCATTAACTTGCTAGTGTTTTTACTATTATCTCAAGTATTTTGCTTTGAAAATAATGGATATAGTGGAATGGAATATATTTATTTTGCCAAGATACAATTATTTCCTACCCCTGAGGGTTACTCTTCCGTAGACTCATTTTGTGTGTGTCATACATTTGCCTGTGAACATATGTCTTTAATAATTAGTCAGATGTTTGCCTGAGTCAGTATAAAGTGGTAAGTCGCTGTACTCTAATGAAGGAGTAACCGTGAAAATGTCTATTCAGTCAAGGACAGGTAGCAAAACGGTATTACGTGCCAAGTGACAGCATGCATGGGGAGTAAAAAATCATTGATGAGTGTTGATATTAACCGATGTTAATTCCAGCCATGTGTTGAAATGGATCCATTATATAATCAACTAGATTACTTAATGTTGCTTTTTTCCTGCTAAATGATTAATTAGAAAAATAGTATTCGGTTTAAATATTTTTAAAGTTTGATGATTTTACTTTCTGACACTGAATTCCAAAACTGAATCATGGCAAAATTTGGATATATAATTAATATTATTTATTGATGTCATAAACACTAGAAAGTTTAGCAGGGAAAAAAATAAACTGGTGGAACATATGTTCCCCGGAGAAAATTCTGTTTTGGGTTCTACATTAGGATTGAATTTTCTCAGACAAATGGTGGTGGGAATACATGCTGTTCAATTAAGTCCATTCTAAACAAAGTGATATAGTTTTTCATATTTTTCACAATTCTGGTGCATTCACCTCCGAAAAGGAAAATCATCTCATGAAAATTTGGCAGTGACTATTGTATATCTGTTTTCCACTGAAATACAAGGTAGCATTTTTAGCCATACACAATGAAACAGATCATATATGATATTTCACAAGACCCTTTTTAATAGCTGTTTGCTCAATTAAATTTATGTTATACGTCTAAAGGATTGTTTCCCGCTCAATGAAAGTGTAGTCAATCCACAGTGGTACAGAGTAAATACTACGGGGAAAATTAAAGGCTTGTTAGGTAAGGTTAGTTGCTGACATGTGGTTTTCTAACCTTCCTTAACCACAGTACTTCACTTTCACTATCATTCTCGATCTGCTCGACAAGGTCTCCGTAAATGCATTTCCAAAATTCTTGGCTTTTATTCCCGCGGTTTGCTGCACTCCACAGTCAAAATAGCATATTTTTTCATTCAGTTGGCGTTCTCTTGGCAGCATGTTCGACTAGTGATTGGGAGGGTGGAGGTCGAAGGAAGGAAACTTGCCTAATGGAGCGAGAGAATTGTTGACCGGAAAGTCGTCTTAATTCGTTGAGACTCTCCCTTTTTAACCTTCAGTGTTTAATCCCAGAGTCACATTCGCTGAAGTGGTTTGCTTTTTTTAAACGTGAGACTTGCTTAGTTGTGCAACGTACACAGGTATCATGGTAGTGTAAGGGAGATATATCTACTTATTACATTCAATGAATTTGGCATTTTTATAAAGAAAAACATCTCATTTAAAAAGAATAAAGATTCAGCCATTTATTGCACTCTAGTTATAGATGTTTGCTAAAGTATAGAGGCCATTTTTATGGATTACAGTGCGACTGAGTTTGCCAGAGAAGAATTGAAGACTGACGCACGAATTGCGTATATGGTATACATGTATCGTATGTTTTCTTAATCTTTTAAAAATAAAGTTATTTGCATATTTTTTCATAAATGATTTATAAAAAGATTTTAAAAAGTATTTTTAATTAAATAGCTGAGCAGCTCTGAATCTTATAATAGATTTTGCGTGGTGAGTACTTTTATATGAATTTACACTCTGAGGATTTTTGTTGGTCTTCTATGCAGTTTTTTTGACCTTGACTCGAGAATAATCTCCCTGAAAATGCCTAAGCCCACGCAATAAAAAAGATGTTAATTTGGGGAGTCACAACTGCTCTAAATGGATATAATCATAAGTAAATACATGGATGCCCTAAATATTATATATACCCACGTCTTCAAGGGCATTCTTCCTGCATGGGCCAGAATATGGACGTGGTTATTAAAAAAATAGTAGTCAGACTCTTAGAGGCCTTGCCTCAATTGAACATTAGGACCAAATTTTATCACTTGAGATATTTTATTTTGTTCTTATGGAATAGATCATATATCTGGAAAGTTTTCGGTTTAAAGAGAATGAATTAAGTGGACTCTGATGACAAGTGTAATGTAAAGACTAGTTGCAACTTTAACATGAAGTTAAAAGTTGTTCGATTCAGAAGGTTATTTTTTGCGGTTAGAGGATGAGCCTCGAAGTTTCTTTAAGAAGGTAATTATCACACAAGGGCTTACCGATCAATGAATGGTAAATCTATGGGGATGCTGATTCTGGATTTGTAGTTTACTCATTCGTTTGTCAAGGAAGAAAATTTAATTGCAAGAAAATTCTTCTTTTCCATCTGTGTAAGGAATAATAATATTCTTGCTATTTCCGCTGATTGTCTGAGTCGATTTATATACTTTATAATTATCTCCGATTGAGAATTACTCGGTATAAAATGCTCGTATACCTGAATGTTCACGAATTGCATTTTTCAGTTTAATATTTTAAAAATTTCCATCAGAAAGAGAAACTGGAACGATGAAATCGGTATGAGAAGACTCCGATTTCCGCAAAAACCTATGGTAATTCATATAGAGAATCCGTCTCTTTGGTCATCATCTCAAATTTGAATTTTTTCCAGTGGAATTGAGATACTCACATAATAAAACTAATATAATAATTTGGGTTACTGCCTGTGTATCAAGAGCTGTTTAGTTTTGGTGCACACAAGGAACTCTTATCAGTTTGTAGCTGGAATTTGAGACCGGTTTTAATCCACACCATTCACCCTCGGGGACATATCTCCAGGTGGCGGATAGGGGAATGCCCTGACCAGCCAACTCTCAGCTTGACCGACAATCTCTTTTTTAGTGGAATATCCAAAAATCAAAAGGCCATAGGAACCATATTGGTGGAGTGATGACATCAAGAAAGATATACAAGACTAGAGACAGAAATATCAACCATTTATAACATCGAATATTGATGCGGATAAAATTGTAACGTAGATACACAAGTTAGGGTGAGAAAGAATGTGACAGAAAAGATAAGTGAATCTTTAAAAATGCAGTAGAATAAACACCTCTCTGGGTGAACTACAAAGAATTGAAAGATGGAAACTGATGAAAAACGTACGTACAGTTAAAAATACGACTTATTATCACCAGTATTTACACGTCATTCATTTCAATGGCTCTACAAAGAGGTAGGGAAGACAAATGTGATCATTACAGGGAAAAATCATCGCCAGCACAATCAGCAGAATACATGGAAATATTTTGAAAAATATAACCGAGGAAAACTAGGATGATATCGAGGTGGAAGAACAAGCAGGTCTTAAAGAATGTAGGTCCACTATTGACCATCCACTCGGTGTCACTAAGAAAATTGAGAAAAGGATGGTAGTCAGTCAGGAAATCCTCCTCCTTCATGTCGATTTGCACAAAGATTGTGACAGTAATCCTCTCAGTTGACGACGGAAAATCTTAGATATCATAAATTTCAACATGAATCATCACAAATATTTGGAAAGGTTATACAAAAATACCACTGCAAAAATTAAAATATGGGGGAGAAATTCAGAAAAATTAACTATAATTTGGGGTTTAAAACAGGGATGCTGCATCTCCCCGTCATTATTCAATATATCTTGGAACTAACCTTTAAAAAATGGAAAATGAAATGTAAAGGTATGGGTATCCCTTTGAATGGTACTACCACCTCATTTTCCTTGTGCTTTACGGATGACCAGTTACTGATAGTCCAGGACCACTAAGGCCTATTTTACATGGCACGCGAGCTAATTGAAGAATAGGTTCAAAAAAGGGGGTCTGGAAATAAATATCAGAAAGTCAAAATGTGCGCAATGGGGGAAAATAGGAGAATATAGTGATAGAAGATGGTCAAGAAATACAGTTCTGTAATAAATATAACTACCTGCGTGCTAAAAAATCTCAGCATGGAACCCTGGATATTGCTATATAAGGAAGAAATATTTCAAGGAAAAAGGGCAGTATTGATGTTGAATAGAATGTTGTGGAATCAAAGTATATCAAAAGCAAACAACAAATAATATAAACTACAGAAAAAGAGGTATTATTGTGTATGAAGGAGAGATACGACAAATTAAGGAGAAAACAAAAAAAATACTTTTACAGAGATTGAATACCGGAGACGATCGTAAGGGATATCAAAGCAGGAAAGATTTACAAAATGACAGAATTAGAAATATGACGAGAATCACACTAGCAATTGTCGAAGACATTTTTAAAAACCAGCGTGTGTGGTACGTTCTTACACAACGTATGATGATCCAGAGATTAAAAAATCAAATTTTTACATGGAATCCACAGATTTAAAAAAGAGGAAGGCCTAGAGTAAGCTGAAGAGAAGGAATTGAAATGGCAATTAGAGAAAAGCAGTTACCAGAATCTGTGGATAAACTGAGAACAATGAGAGTTTGAAATCTGAGAAAATGAGAGTTTGGCATCGAATATCGTTGTAGAATGTAAAAAACGATAAAAATATTCATATTTATTTATTAAATTTATGGTGAGGAAGAGGTCCACTGTGATAAATGCTCACGTTTTAAAAATTTAGAAACTATGTATCGAGTTACTTGGGTGACTGAATCGAGTTACTTGGATTCCATGAATTTACATCTCAGCTGAATCAATTGATGGAAATTTCTGTACCTACCAAATGATACTGAAATAGTGGAACAAGATGGAGTGAATTTAATCCTGGCCACATTTCTGACGAGGCTTATTAAATCGAAGTAAGGAATCAATTAATTTCTCTACAACAGGAAAACTAGTGATAAAAATAAGCGCAGGTCATAAACGAGCCCTTTATGCCAATTACTCGTTGTGAAATAAAATGTTGATAAAAAGTATCTCCATAACCGCAAGAGAAATTTCCACAGGTGAGTTCTTGTCTCCAATTATACCATTAGTTGAGTTGCCGGTGTGTGACATCCTTGGCCGCAAACGTAAAACTCACTTCTTTGGGTTGCTTGAGAATCCATCAGATGAACGCGCTGGAGACCTTGACCGTGTTTACACCGGTTTATTATTTCCAGTCTTATCCCTCTTTATCCAATAAACGAATATTGCCAATTGTTTAACCTTTTGCTGGTTTACCCTTTCTATTTTATCATGGCAAATCTCCAGGTTGTTTAAAGTAAAGTAAGTAAATTAATTAAAGTAAGGTTGATTAATATTTTGAAAAATCCCCTTGCCTACACCGTAGAGGTGTCTTTCTGCGTAACATTTCGTTGATGCAGATGGAAAAATAGGCAATCATTGATCCTTTTATATATTTATATTTCCCCATTCGTTCTACTAACCTTCACTGAAATTTAGGGGTATCTTGGTTTTGAGTTATCCGAAGGAATGAGAATTTTTGTCGTTTAAAAAGAATAAGGGACCGAGTACATATATTTTAGTTTCAAAGGAAGAGCCTAAGCAATGAATCGCTAGAAATATGCATTACTTATAAATATTTTAATGTATGAGAGATCATTTTTTGGAAAATAAACTTTGTATTCAAAGAAATATTTATTCTTAAATAAAAACCAACGCACTTTTGTCCCACAATTTCAGCTATATTTCATTCAGCGGAGTTCATAAATGCTGTTTTGGTTAGGGCTCGGTAATATACCCTGATAAGGCGAAGCGCCAAACAGGTGAGTGGATTTGCTGTAAGTTATATATTAGAAAGCTAAGTGAGAGTGATATGCATATTGTTATACTCAGCAACATCAATATAATTGTATGTAGCTGAGTATAACAATAACATGCACCCGATTTACGTATAATTGAGTACATTTTTAAGGTACTGTAATGGTGAATAATTTGAAAACCAATCCTTAAAACCTATAATATTAAAAAAACCTTGATCATCGACGGATGAGGGTTGGTTTTTGATAGGTTCTTTAAATTATCCTTGACACTTCATTGTTTCCTCAGATGGTCTCCTTCTCTTTATTATTGCGTGCTTCTTGCCTTTTTTCATCATACCCGAAAATCCTTTCTTCTTCTCCCTCTTCTTATCTTGTCTCCTTTTTTGCCTCCTCAAAGCGATACTCACTGTCCTTCCCCATTGCTCATACTTTCTCAATCCACCCACTTCGACTCCTCTTGATGACCTCCAGCAACTTCCTTCCCTCCCTTTCAGTATCAATAAAATCTTACACGGGCTTCGTTTCGGTTCCTTTCTCCATCTCCACACAGACATCTCGAACATTTCGTCGTCTACGCCCTCTAAGGGTTCAAGTGTTATTACTATGTGATGCTAAGCTCCATTTCAGGATATCATTTACGTCTTCGATTGGAAATTATATAATTTATTCTGCACGACAAATCACGCCAATTTTTGCTGAAGCAATTTTCCTTCAGATGTTTTATGCACTTTTCATCCTCAGTACTTCTAAAATAACAAAATTACTGCAACTGTTCTACCTTAAGGTCTCCTACTCTAATTTTTAATCTAAAATTCCTTTGAGTAACGGCAAAATACGTATATCACCTTTTGATGAGGGTCATTATGTATTCTAATTTACTTCAAAACTTACGGTGAATTTAAATTATAATCATTAGGATAATAGGTATTCCCCCAGTAAACCTTTCCATATATTATTCCTCCCATGATTCGAGTCACTTAGCCTCAGAGTTTGTCAAATATAAGTTAGTTTCTACTGATTTGTGTCGCTTGCATTAAACTCTTCATAGCGATTCTCTAATGGAAATGATATCCTTCTTCTTAGGCCGTTAATTTTCATCAAGCTTATCAATACCTTCACCTTATTTTCATCTGTTCCGGTATTAAAGTCCTAGCCATCCACCCTCCAAAATGGACAACGCCTCCTTTAAACGTGAATTTTAATAACTTGCTTCTTGAGTACTTATTAATAGTTGAGTAATTGGTGTCTTCTATCTGCCTCACTTAAGATTTAAATTTCCTAATTACTCATACAGTTTTGAAATAACTTCAGCTTTGCTCTTTGAAACATTCTTTTCAGCTGCTAGTAGTAGTGATTCAATTGATGAAAACTGGTCCACCGTTCTGTTGATTCTTGACCCTAATACCTAAAACCAATCTTAATATTCCAATCATCATTAAATGACTTTATATTTCCGATTTGAAAACGAAGAAGAGAGACAGAACGGTTACTTATAGAGAAAAAGTATGGCACGAAGACTCCTACTACACTTCAAGTTTTGTTTATTGTGCTGTAATTGCCATGTTTAGAAAGTTAATTGTTCTAGATCAGCCATTTTTGGCCAGTTGATGCTTTTAAATTTTGTGGGTAGCCTCTTAAATGTTCAATTGTTTCTTTTTTCCGCTACGTGGCGGGTATTATTCTATTCTTCCTCTATTCTCCATCTATTACTTCTATTTATGAACGATCGCGAAAGATAATTTGGTTATGGTGCATTAGTATATCGATCTGCTGCGGGAATAGCAGTTCAGATTTTTTATTTCTCGTACTTTCGGAATATTTGGAAGCAATGGACGAGCCCCTTTATGACTTTGTTCCTAAAGATAGATTTTTCTTCACCCCCTCGGTATCGAGGTCCTTAAATGCTAATGCATGCCATAATATTCTTGAGAAAGAAATTATTGTTTGATAATCATGTTTTTACGTTGGTCACTGTATTCTGTTTTGCAGGCTCAACGTTGTGATAACTTTTGTTGATAAAAAACTATGCTGGCAGTTAAATAACAAAACAACAAGTTCTGTCGCATAAGCGATATTATCAGGTACTGGTCGCACTAGTACGGTCGTACTACTTACTCAGATGAAACATGTAAAACATTCATAGTACATGAATTTACCAACAACTGTAATGTGTATTGGGTACTCAAATATTTAGATAAATTTTGTGCCATTCAGTCTCACCAAAAGGTAATATCATCCTCCCAGTTCTTCAGTTGCCATTTTTTGGAGCAGACGTTTATATTGAAGGCAAGTTCAATCTAAATCTCTGGAATAGAAAGTGCATCATGATCAGTCTAAAGATGGATTTGGAAATTCTTGGCCACCAAAAGTCGGCAACTCCCCAGTCTCCCCAGAGTTCATTTAAACCGCGTCGTCTATGACGAATTCGAGCTCGTTTCACAACCAGTTTTGACTTCGACTCCTGCTCGAGGCAATGAAGAGCTTTCTCTTTCCTCCGCTCTCCTTCACGAATTCATTGAAGCAAGCATTTTTGCTCGGATGCAGCTCTATCCACGTACTCACAAGCCACTGATTGAGCCAGAGAGGATGGCATGAAAATTTTTTTGAGAGTACCTTACTAACTTTTTTTTGCCATTCCTATAAAGGTTGGCCATCGTTTTTTACATGAAAACCCAGAAGATGTCAAATATTCATGTGGCCCATATAACTCTAAGTATACCAAAACCGTTTTGAAGTTTTTTCAGAAGAATTATTTTGATTTATTTCATTTCATTTACCAAAAAATACGCTCTAGCTTGCTCGTGTAAACATGGCCTTAGCCATTTATTTTTTTCTTGAAAACACCTGGTTAATTATTTTTCGGCAATGTTTTGACGCTTTTCTCCAGATAAAAGTTTTCGCGGAGCTCCAGTTTTTTGGCCTGCTCTTTTGTTTTTTCCTGTGAAACTCCTTGCAAACAAACTGACAATGATAGAAAAATCTCTGGCTGTGATACACGGTATTTGATTTTCTTGATTTAAAAACTCTTAGGAAAAAATACGTATGTACAATGCTGAAATTGAATGTAGTCCCATACTGAAGCTTGATAATAATTCTGAATTATTCTCTCTTACGTCCCTAAGCTCGTACACCATCATTCAACACGCCGAAATCTTTGCTTACCAACTGATGGAGTGGAATGCGGAAGTGTGGAATGCAACTTTTCTGAAAATTTCTCATTTAGACTCGCGGAACTAAAATTTAGTTTTAATTCTGGTAAACTTTAACTGATACTTTTGTTAACATTGTAAAACGAGCCAAAAATCAAGTAATTTTATCGGTAATGGTGCTTTGAATTAGAAGAAATCTAGCCTTGAATCTTTAAATAGCTTTAAATTAGAAGTTCCATACTGCACTCACCCGCACGCAAATTTTGATGTTGATTGCGGTAATCGCTCGAATCTAGTCCCTTAGTTCAAGGTTTCTAGGTGCTTTGTGCTGTATTCGTCAAGTTACTACGGTCTGATGGCTCAATTTTATTATAACTTAACATTTTGGGAGTTGTCTTGTGCGGGTATAGTGGGGGTATTCTGATTTGATTCAGAAAGGTCAAAGAATTTGTAGCCTTGATCAGCAGTCAGCAATTGCCGAGCAGCAGTGACCCGAAAATTGAATTTATATAGTTCTTTACTCCCCTCTCTTATCATGAAACCGTTTTGTTCCCACATGAGTCTTCACTTTGCCCTCCCTGATGATTTGCTAAAATAAATCCTTCCTCGATTATTGCTCCAATCGATCTCCTGTTTCAGTACTGTTTTTTACAGGATGTGTGTCGCAAAATAATCCCATCAGTCTGCCCTTTCTTCCTCTCAGAGTATTCATTTCGCGTGTTCTCCCTTGTTATTGGTAGGACTTCACCATTGGTGATACTCTCCATCTATTTCATATTCATATTTCTTGGACGGCATAAAATTTCCATGACATCTAGTCTTGCTCCTCAGGAGCTGTTACTACCCTGACCCACTACAACATAAGAATACGCTCCATATGCAAGAATAAAGAATGTCTATTATAAAGTGCTATATAGCATGTAAAGTATATGTATTTCAAAGTCCTAGCTTAATTAAAGGCACTGCTGCTGGATGTTAGTGGTTTCCTCTTTTAGTTGAATGCCTTATTGTACCCTCATATATTACCCATTTTTTTAGTAGAATAGCTTATAAAAATAGTACGCTTTTTTGTATAAAAACTGCCTCAAAAAGGGTGATTTGTTGATCAGCAAAATTTGATTAATTTTAATGGTAAAATGGTTAATCAACTATGGCCTGGGTTGCATACATACAATAAATGCCATAAAACTATGATTTCTGATAGCGTATGTGTAACTACCCAGTCGCAGGTCATGGTCTCATTTTATTTATGCCCGCCATACATCACTTTACCATCGCTGCGTGTGATCTTCTGGTCGTGATGATTATCCGCGGCATTCCTTAGTAATTTTATCCCGAGAGGGAGAAGGTCAGGTTTAATCTATGACTCTGATGCACCCGGATATCACGCAGGTGTGATTATCTGGTTGTGCACGGGTGAGACGAGTCCTGCTCCAGGCGGGGTTTATTTTGAAGTGGCTTGAAGTGGTGATGGCCGCACTCGCTTTACCCCTCGACATTACCTTCGCCTCCGAAGTCACACACATGCCGCTTGCGTCACTCACGCTGATCATCATCATGGATTGCATGAGGGGATTGGCAGCGAATGGCTAGGCCTGTTTATTAAATTGTATCACTTAGTGAGATCATTCCTTGATGAAATCAGCTACGGCAGAGGCTTAAATAGGTTTTAAATAGAAAAGGTCCTATTTGAGGAAGTTTTTACTTTGAGATGGCATACTTATGCTCATTTAAACTATTTATTCAAAGGGCTTAGATATTTTGTAATACACAACAAATTTGAAAGATGATTTTATTTTTTGATCCGGTACCATTTGACCTAAAAGGCAGTTGGCTAGCATAAATTCTAATGTTTTTATAGGAATTAGCATAAAATAATTTAAAAATTATCGAGGTTGCATCCTAGAGGCAGTGATGGTTGATATTCACTCGAATAATAACATATAAGTGCGTCAAATTTCCTCCAGAGATTATTTTTTGACAACCATTAACTGTAATTTTAATATGAATGGTCTTTTAGTAGATTTTCTCAGTTCAAAAGTTCATGCTTCAGTTATATTAAAACTAACCATCAAATGCCTTTGAATGTTTGATAGGAAAGTTGTCATGTACTTAGGGAACAAAAGGTAAGTGCTTTTTCTCGCTCATCGTTATTTAATTGTTGTTGTGGCCGTTTGTTAATTGCACGAAGAAGGCACAAGTAACTCAGTGAAACTTATATGTACGGATGCAGAAAATTTTCCTTATTTACTCTTTGATTAGACATTAATCAGTAATATTTTGGGGCCAATGTTTAGTCACTAAGCCAGCGGAAAGTTTTGAGGAGTATCAAATTATCGTATCGAAGAGGATTGCTGACTCGGGGACGATAAAGTGATGGAAAATGAGACTCGATAAATTGCAAGTTTTTTTAAATGCATTAAATGCGCTTTTTGTAGTTATGCCAATCGTTTTGCATTGAATTTTCATAAAGATTATCGGAAAAGCTATAAATTTCCATTCTTGGCAAGTGTGGAAGCGTTGAATTATTTTGGGCGAGCGGAAAATTAGGTTTTATGTCATGCTATTGTCTGCAGCATTATCTGTGAAAGAGTTCAAATTTAATTTTATGCCTATTATTATAAAGTTGGAACATAAATTGTCATTGGAGATAAATGGAATGATTCTCTTAATGGTGTTCAATCCCTTTGTAAGGTGATTCGAAGAGAATCCCATTCAGAAGGTCTTTGAGTTAATGAATCCCTTCATATATTTACTGAGGTATGTTTGCATGTTTTTAAGAATTGTGCTAAATAAAATAGATCCTTGTATCTGGTTCATTGCGAAAGGGTTATCCCCAAAATAAATTACAATTCTTCTCTGGCCCAGGCGAATCTTGCATCGCACATTCCGCCGCGTCAATGCTGTAGTCCGAGGGAGGGGCTATCGAGAGGCAGCTAAATCTTTAATTCTTGTTTCAAGATATGAGTTACAAATATAATTACTAATTATAGGGAACCACTGTGTGAATACTCCCTTCTTATATTGCTTCAAGGTACATACGGTGACCCCAGCGGGTAAAGTTTGAAAATTAATTGGATTTTGGTGACGGGGTCTGTTGGGGGATGGGTATGGATGGATTATAGACATGACTCTTAGAGCCATCAGCAAAATAAATTTGTTCTTAAACTCATTATTCCCTCTGTAATAATTAAAATAATCATTGGCAGAGAGATGAAGAACATGCTAAAATACCGATACTGGATATACCCGATGCGGCGAACAATTCAGGATATTTAGTGTATGCATCGCCATTTTGATGTAAGGCCTTTACATTTCATTGTATCGAGCTTCAATTCCGCCAATCGCGTGGAGTGCCTGTCCGGTGCCACACACGGATGATACTGACAGGGAAGGGGAGAAGTTAAATTTTCACGCATTCATTTGTGTGTCGTTATGCCAGAGCGAGGTGCTTCATTTAGAGGCCACGTTTCCACAGCAGCGGTGCCACCGGATGAAAAGATAAGACTGTGGTCAATCTGAACGTTTTTGGTCTTCATCATCATTTCTCTTTATTGTGGCTGCTTTAAAAAATGGATTCTTGCAAGGAGCATTGACGACGGATTGCGCAGGTCTTATTTATTTTAATAAGAAAAATACAGCAATGTCGGAAAGGTGGACCGTAAATTTTCACGATCCCTGATGTTATACAGAAAGCAGTACTTATTTTCCTATTTGCTCCATATTTTTCTCATTTCTTAAAAAAAATTTTGGAAATTTTAAGTTAGTGAATGACAACGATCATGAAATGACTCACAATTCCTCGGGAATCAATTGGGAGTAGAAATACATGCATTGGCATCCATCAAGCATTTCTCTTTCAGGGTAAAATTATTCAAATTATTTAGTTATTGCCGTTGGCTTTAAAAAACTGGCTCCTTTAGTTATTTCCTTCATGATGCCCTATTATTATAAATCACATTCGCTTCTCTTTCATGTATTCACTGCACTGCTTCATACGTCTTCTTCTATTCTTTAGGCTCACACTATTTCTCCTTTTTAGAATCTCTTATTTCATACTCAACCTTGGCTATTACGGTTTGCCTCCTCCTCTAGTACCAGTCCCTCTGCTACCATCCATCAGTTTATGTCAGTTATTCGAATCTCAGCAATTCTCTCAACATAGTCGGACAAACAAAACGCACTACTTTAATATGTGGCCCTTAATGGTGCACCTAATCCACATTATTTTATAACCCACTCATTCCTAACTCTATCCATCCTACTTTTATCATGTACACTTCTTAAGTCCCCTATTCACACTGAATCGACATATATTGAGAAAAAATGAAAAAGAAATGAAAAGTAAAGGAAAGAATACGTCCAGCGAATGATAAGCAGAAAGCGTCGGTTTTCCCACCCGGCCACGGCTCCACATCAACGCAGGCAGAGTTGAAAGGTGTAAGATGGGCATTTACAACGACAACGCTGTCAGAGTCTTTCGTCTCATTGGTCACAGAGTGTGCGGCAACGGAAAAAAGCGATCGCATTATAACGTATCTGGAGCGCCTCTTCATCGTCGCGACGGGCGTCGTTCTTGGTGCTACGTGCCCTCTTCGCTGTTATGTCAGTGGAGACGCAGCTTCAACGGCATGCGAATATCGCAGGAGACAGTGGGAGGAGAGAAAGCGGAGGAATGACAGGTAATTGAAATCGCGAAGGCATAGGGCGGGGGTGGCGAACCCATGACACGCGTGCCCAAAGTGGCACACGGAGAAATTATTTCGGTACGCGGAGCTGGGAGGGCGCTAACGGATACCTCTATCTCACTCGATGAGGTGGCACGCGAGTCGAGTGAGTATACTCGTATTTAATAAAATTTGGCACTCAATCGCCAAAAGGTTCGCATCCCCTGGCATAGGGTATAGCTTCCGCAAAAGCTTTTGGCGCAGACCTGCAAAGTAAGGAATGGAGGTGGAAGTGTATGGGGTGGAGGGAAAGGACGTAGGGGAAGTGGGGGAGGGGTAACGTGAGAGTGAGACAGAGGAATCAAACTGCTTCGAAAAATAAGGCTAGGCCATTTGACTAATGGTCAGAGTTACCTATCGCCATGACAATGCTAGGGACTCCATCTTGAGGTCTCATTGTGAGATACGTCTAAACGGGACGGCAGGTAGTTGTGAGTCATATCATTTCTCGAAGCGTTTGAGGAGATAGCAATTAGAAAGGCTCCACAATGCTCAAATCGCCTACCCCGTTTCGAAGGACTCTGAAAAGTCAGTAGCCCATGTCCCAAAATTGTCCACTGCTCAGTGCCAGGAACTTTTGCGAGAGCTATGCTTAGCCATCGTCATCACCCCCCATTGCGGAGTCGTAGAGTTTCGAATCGGAATCGAAAGCATGTCGAGAGGGAGGACGGAGAGAGTCGAAAAAGAGTTAGTGCGTGGGCGCGTGGATGGCTCGGGGATAGTATTCGTTCGTTTCTTTTCCTTCGAGTTTGACTCTGAAGCAGCGGAAAGAGGAACTTGTTGGGACGGGGCTTATTTATTTGCTTGCCAATTAATGTCGAACGAGACGCCGGCGACGTCTTAACTCGCCTCCGAATAGAGGAATGTGGGATGGAAGAGTCAGTCAGGAGAGGTGCAAGAGATGTTCCGACTTTCACGTTTCCACTGGATAGATGAAATTCTTGACTACCTTGACGGAATTCTAATGGCCTCCTTATTCGTCGCATTAATCAACTCAACCCTGTGAGAAAACCTCCCTTTAAATTCCCACAGCACCACATGGGAACTTTAAAGTGATACATTGTGTAGGAGAGTAAAGAAGGCTCCACTGGTGATCACGGTGCTTCATGGAAACAAAGGAAAAAAAAGGTTCTATGAGTGAATCTGATTAATGGGTCGACCAACAGGGCCCGCTAGTTTTATCGCTTAGATTGTTATGTTAGTACTGTTAGAGTTTCCTAGTGAGACAATCTCATGTGGCAAGGGGATAGTAGCCTTTGAATTTACATCATTATTTTAATAAAAAAAGTTTATTTGGGACTTCAAAATAATTATTTCTGCCCTGTAGAACTTATTGAAGGTATTTTACTCGTTGCGATTATTTGTAACACCTGAATATTGGGAGACCCAGTAATGGAAAGAATGTTTTTTTAACTTCGGCTCGACATTTCAAAATCAGAACACACACAATGTAGAAATTACGATGCAAAGGCGAATGATGAATTTTGATGAAAAAGTAGAATTTGAAAATAGTTTTTCCAACATCTTTTGCTTTTTTATTCATATTAGATAGCATTTTAAAATAGTTGTTATGATTTTTGGTGCATTTACACTTAATAACAAGTTTTACGGACCCTTTACTCCAGGAATACCTTTTTCATTTCCATGAATATTGTTGATCCAGACTGAATTGTGTAGTACATCGCACCCCAATTTGGGGCTTAGAACTTATTCAAGTTATACTTTCATGACACCATGTGTGTCTTTAATCTAGTGGAATGTGAAAGAACGCCCACGTGTAAGTAACTAAGAGCCATTTTATGCACGATTTATAATAAAAACGTCTCGTTTTATCAAAATCTTCATGAAAATGCAGAGTGGGTTGGAAGAACGACGGCTGTTGAGTGAATAAATTAAAGGGTTTGATGTTGTACCGGTGGATGTTGATTTAAATCCCGATCCTGGAGACTAATGGCCAATTTAGGATGAACTTTGGGGAAAGGTACTTTCCATTAGAATTTTATAAGTTGTTTTAAGTGTGTTTAATGGTATGGAGAAGAAAACAATGAATTTTTATCGCTGATACTAGGTATATTCAAAATGTTGTCCGATTACACCGAGTTAAAATATTATGACACTTTTATCTTCAAAACCTCCGGAAATTTTTCTAAGCTATTTGCACCTGTAATAAAATATTTTGAGTGAGCAGTCCTCAACATTTAATCGAGATTTTTTCCAACCTAATGTAGCAAAAAACAGAAATTAAATTAATTGAATTTAAAACTGACTGATGATGTTTATGCTTTTTCAATGGTGAATATAATTGTGGGGTTTTGGTTTAATTTTGCTGACCTTAATCAGCTCTTAGAAATCACACCAGAAACATTTGTTTAGGCACTCTTTGGAAATATTCTGAACTATTGGGTTCTACAGCCAGCTATATTATGGTCTGTGTGACATTCAGCTCCAACTTCAGGGGATAGAATGAGGACTTCTTTAACTTACCAAGTGATAAACTTACGTATGAGGCTAAATTGCATAGTATTTTGACAATTATGGAGCCCATTACCAGGTTCGATACCCGAGCAACTATTCTAAATCAGAAATTCGGAAAATTTGAAGTGTTGGCGCCTAATGGCGGGGGAATACTCGAAAAACTTATCTGCATTATATTATCATGCCTATGTATCATTTACCTTAATTCCGCTGGGATGGTATCAATTTTTAATGCCCACATTGGGATTTTATCCAGTATTTATAATAACATCTCCCATTAGGAACATTTTCATTCTATTTCATTCCTTCCCCTTGCTATTACTCCATTGCACTAACGATCATGATATGTTCATACTCCGTATGAAGGGGAAACAAGCTATCGATAGTGGATTTTATTTAATGTTGATAATGCTACACTCGACGAAGTAGCTTTGTATACCGTATTTTCATTTATTTAAAAAAATAGTCCTAAGCAGTCATTCTTTCAAATATTGCTAGGCAGCAACTCCAACTCTACACATTGAAGAAGCTTCATTAATCATTGTATGGCTACGGAGCTTGGGATGAGGATTTTGCATCAGGTACCGTAGATCGAGATCCCAGCACCACGAGGGCTGTTGGATGTGTCTGCGGGAAAATTAATTTTAACTGACCGTCTTAGCCCTTTGCTTTGCCGGAGATTGGTCCAGACAGTAGCTGTACCTATATGCTTATCATCGCCCATTTTGATTTCGTCAGTGAATTTTAATATATACGTAGTGATGCCATGCTAGCTGTGAATGTGGAAATGTCTCACCATTAATCTTCTCGGTAAGTAATAATTCCGTCTAAGAGGTCATGAAATGCTGTCTAAAGCTCAGACCATCTAGCCACTAGCCTATTAATGCGCTTCGGAGTGTGGATACTAGGGAACGAGTGTTGTACTCATGCTCAGCGGATTTCACTACGCCTTTCTTACGTCTTTATCACCTTATAAAAGTTTGCGCCAGCAGGTAAATTAATAAACTCACATACCTGTTCTCTCTAGGTCGTGTGTATTGAAAGGACCCATTAGCCTGGGCGAGGATGTTATGGCTAGCTGTAAGTCACTGTCTGCGAATATATGCTCGCCGTTTGCTTTGTTACCGAGGGTACATACGTGTTGCTGAGTCATCCTATTCAATTAACCTCTCTTAAACAGGGAGGTGATTACCCCAGCAAATTCTATTGCTTTGATGAATCAATTCATAGGTTACAGAGTCAGATTATGATCCAAATCCAAAGGTTAGCATGCCAGAGCTTGCTTATGTTAAAGCAAAAAATATGTCAGGACCTACCTCAATCGAGTTCACTGCTGTAAAAATAAAAAATCATATTATTTTCAATATTTTTCGAAATAGGATGAATGAAGACGAGAATTTCAACCATTGTCCAATCCACTAGATAATGGCAATCCTACCACATGATTGAACTCACGGAATCATCTTCAGGTGCTACAATAAAAACCTAAATCTGTTGAACATGCTCTATTTTCAGAAATTTTTTGGGGGATGAAATTTATATTCTTCAACAAACACGACAAAAAATGTTTCGACAAACAATGCTCTTCATTGAAAACACTCGTTATTGATAATAAGGCAAAGGCAGCTGCATCATCACGCCAATTAATTGAGAACGGTGGGACGAAAAGGTATCGTTACCAGTGACATGACGCAATTTTATGCTACATTGAGACTTAGAAAATAGAGAATATTCGACACAATTTTCCATCAAGTCATCCCCATTTTAACAATTTTTAAAATGCACGTACATTACTGTTGACGGCCATCTCTGTCTCAGAAAATGTGGATAAAATAAGGAATATTTTTGCATAATTATAAATTTTAAATGGTCGAACAATTTTAATTGTCGAAATCAATAAAAATGCAACAAATACTCTTTGGCCATAATCCTATTTTATCTGTAGAAACAAGCTGCAGATGCACTTAAACTTGAGTCTTTATTTGGAGTGCTTTCATAATAAATTAATAGTGCAATAGCCAATAAACCAATAATTTATTAATGTCCTCATAGTTAATAGCAGTCTTTTTTAACACCCGATTTGCATTTAAGAAATGAAGGCTATGCTACACTTAAAAGAAACAATTTTGAGCGAATAAAACTACCAGATCTAACCTAGTTACGAGCATATAATAGTTATTCAGCGAATGACTGTTTATCAACCGTCTGATTAGACCCGCTCTTCCTCGCATGGGGACGCAAAATTTTTCATTCGGGAAAAATGACAACTATTACGTGTAATGGACGACCCAAACACCTGGACAGCGAAGGAGAATGATTGCAGCACATCACTCAACACTTGAAACGTTTCGCTGGGGCAAGCAATCTTACAAAGGGAGTATCATTTTTGAAGTCGCATAACCGGCTTGATTCCTCTTGTGTACCCGTCATTTTCGTTCTTACAGTGGTTCATAATGGACAAGAGCTAATAGTTTTTGACATTTTCACTAAAAATAATGTTTTATGTATAGTGTTGTATACTTATTAGGACGAATAGAGAGAATTAAATGTTGTTGCTGGATACACGATCCGATCTTTCAGAAAAAAAAACAAGTTTATGAACCCGTGGAAGTGAAGGGTCCTTTTCAATAAAGTATTCGTATCGGGCTGTATGATTACTGGTTTACGAAGAAAAGAGAATTCTTATGTTAATCATTGGTAATCTTAACATTATAATGATTGCAATAAAATGCTTCAAAAGGATCTATATTGTTGCTGTGCCGAAAAAAGGTACGACGCGTTCTTGTCAGAAGGCAGCAAATATCGTCACTATTCACATAAATGCCTAAATTTCCACGTATTTTACGTACAAATACCGTATTGAGTGGCTAATGAGCTTGCCTTAATTCTTCTAATCTTGGTAACTTTCAACATTTCGCCTTGTCTTCTGACCTCCATATATGCATATACTTCGTGATTTTTATTATAATTTTCCTTTTGCCATTCACAGTTCACTTTTATAGAAGCCATCTCTTCAAGCATGACTTCAATAATTTTTTCTGCACTCTCTTTTACTGCTGGATATCCTTTTTTCGCTCTGAGTTCTGCTGGTGAAGCAAGCCTGAAGAAATGGCCTGGTTTATAAAAAGGAAGAAGAAATGGTCTGGTTAGATGCTTCTCATTATAAGTTTCAATATTTTAAAATGAAAAAAATGAAGTAAATAAAATACACGGAAAACTGCTCAGTCAAAAGCGTAATAATAGATGGTATTGTGAAGGGCGGAGGGCTCCTCAAAGAAATGGAGTGCGAAGATAATTGGAGCAGGGAACAAAGTGTAGTGGTTAGCGGTCAGGTGTCCTGAGATATGAATTTTATTTTCAGTTCCCATCATTCCTGTTCTTCAATGAGCTCATTTTGTGCGAGTTGGTCCGCAAATTCTACTTTTCTTTCCGTGCATGATGTGGCTAAATTAATGAAAACAAGTATGACACCTGAGGAATAATGATGGGCCATGATGAATATGATGTTTTGATTTTGTAGCCGGATAAGAATTGCTGATTTCGGCAATGAAGGTTAGAGTACTGTATCGTAAGTGCTGAGGAATTTAACCATAAGATCTTTTTCCTAAAATACGGATTGGAAAAAAAATTTCGCCGATGAAAAAATGCAAGATTTTTGAAGAATAGGAAAAATTTCGAGGAATGAAGTCAGTTAGAAATTGTAAATTTACGTTCCTGAAATAACCACTACATCTACATACCAACCCGCCAGCTGCCGTAGAGCTGTGTAGCTGGGAGATTATAGGATACCAGCTATCGAAAGAAATACGATACGTGTAAATACGATAAATTTAAGACAGTTTATAGCAAATAAGGCCGAGATTCGCAACTCTTCATTGGGAATGATATTAGAAAACCAAATCTACTAAACCAGCCAAACGTTACGAAACTACACGCCAAAATAATATTTTTGCAAATAAGTTCTAAAATAAAATAGGCACTTGGGAACTGACCTGCATCGGAGCATTAATGCCTGTCGTTGAGATATAATTATGTGGAATAATTTTTGACGTGAGTAGAATATCCTACTCAAAAAGACAGTTGTATTATTATATTCCTCTCTTTTACGGACAGGAAAATATTATTTCCGTTTCTCCCATAGTGTAAGCGCCATTTCTTACTTCGAATTTAGATTTTTTTCTCCGTCACTTAATTCCTACTACTAGGGCTGGACGGTTTTCTAATATATTGGTTCGAATATATCAATATTTTTTAATATTGGGATTCCAAAAATCGCAATTTTGGAACGACCATTACCAATATCCTGTATTGGACATTGGTGCACGGGAAAAACAGTATTTGTGATTGGAATATTGTAATTGGAATTATCCGAACATGGCGAGTGAATTTTTTGAAGAAATTGCCATGAGAAAAATTCGGTCTGGACCGGGAATTGAACCACGGACTTTTGGTTTGCCGGACCAATGCGCAGACGACTACGCTATCCAGGCTTCATATTTACCATGGCAATTTTGGTGGATACAAGGCAACAGATCTTAGGCCCTTGCGGTCCATCAAAGATGGCAACGCAAGGGAGAAGAGGGCTTCAAAGAAGCCACAACCAAGAGACAGTATCCTTCACCAGCACTTATGCCGTGCTTAGCCATTTGAAAACATTCGAACATGGCCTAACATCTCATTGCATTGTATCCACCAAAATTGCCATGGGAGTCAAGAAGCGTGGATAGCGTAGTGATCTGCGCATTTGTCCGGCAAACCAAAGTTCCGTGGTTCGATTCCCGGTCCAGGCGGAAAACATCTCATGGCAGCTTCTTCAAAAATGCAATTGGAATATTGAATATTGTATTACCAGTGTTAAAAATTCAACAATTGTATATTGGAACCCGGCGATGAGAGTGGTCGGAGAGCGTCCTAATTTTTTAAAACAGACGGCGCGCGTGGCACTAAGTGCAGCACTTCCTTTTCCACCATTATTCATAGCAATAACTGGGGAAAAGAAGCTTATATTGGTTGTTTTATAAATAGACTTTAACATAGTTAATATAGCCCTTTTTTCGAAGTAACACCCTTCGATTATAATATAATCCTGCCACCGTTTTTTTACCTGTTAATTTTACCTGTTATTATTCCTATGTTCAATATTCCAATATTTTTAAATATTCAATTATGCAATACAAGTTATTGATATTGGTCTATTTTCAATATTTTAAGATATTGGATATTGATATTGGGATTCAAATACCGCTCAGCCATACTCTTTACCTATGCTGACCTGCTGCTCAATCACAGAGAAGCAGCACTTTCAGTAGAGGAATAATAGTTCTTCAATAATTACTATGAATATATTATTTACATATCACGTAAAATAAGTGTGTGTGCGTGTGTGTGGAATTCTTTTGGTGATTGGCTTTCACCGAAACACTCGAGCAAAGGTTGAACGGTATGGTGGCATTTTCCAATGCGCTCACTGAAGGTTTTTCACATTTAAAGTTGGAATTTCGTATTCGATATTTTACGCCTCTAATTTCTCGAAATGGAGTAGAATTTACAATATTTTCTATGAACTGGTGAAATAAGTATGATCAAGTACTTGATTGCTTTGATGAGATATTGAACATGATCATGCAATAGAACCTATGTGTACTGTCATAAAATTCAAAATGAAATGTTTACTTCTCATAGATCGCCGCATCGCGTGAGATGGAACCATTTGCGAAGCATTCCTGGAGGAAATGCCGATCACCTTTTGCGTCGACCACTTTCCACGACTCGAGAACTTCCCGACGCCCACCGCGCGCCTCCTTATAAATTTTTCTCTCCGTGAGTTCCCGCCTAATGCCTTCCCCTCGCGCGTAAAACACGAACAAAAGTGAAACGACGGAGCGCGCTGCGAGCCCATCAGCGCCATCACACTCCCTCGCTCACGTCCCACTTATTATGAAGCAGATGAAGAAGGTGTGGCTCGAGAGAGCACGCGCCGGGAATAGTGGCTCCGCACACATGTGACGATGCGCACAACCTTCGCAGTCATGTGGTGGAAGTTACTCCTCAGAGATATTAAGAGTCTAAAAATCTAATGGACGAGCATGAAGCAACATATGAGTGTAACTGAATCAAAAGAGCTGAGCGAGGATGGGGCAGTATATTACTGGAGAAAGGTCAGCTTTAAGTGGCGATCACCGAGAATGGAAACTTTTTTCTAACTCTGCTTACCCAAAAAAGGGAACTGCATCATCGGTACGTATGCATGTGTTTATCGCTGTGCTGACCACGGAGCGTCCATTAGAGTGAAAATAATACTCAGCCATTTCGGGAAATAGTGTTTATGGAGATTAGATATAGTGTTATTAGTTGACCGTGTCGATGCACGACGTTTGATTGCCGATATCACAAGAGAAGGACGAGTCATTAGATGTATCGATGATTCATTGCAGTATGTCACATAGAGCCATCACGGCTCGTCGTCAGTGGCGTAGCTAAAGTGGGGCACCCGGAGCAGTGCCCGGGGATTGCAAGGCTAGGTGTGGGGGAGGGGGCAGAGAGACAAATATTATAAATTTTAGAAAAATAAAAATATCTTGTTTGTGCCATTTGGAGCGTGTTGAAATCCATTATTGCGATGAGGGTATTTTAGCACATGCTTAAAATATGTTAGTTTTGATGGATTAGAGGAGGCCTCACTTCGTATGGGCCCCTGGGCCCACGAGATTCTAGCCACGCCACTGATAATCAGTGCAGAAATCAGAAAAGATCTTATTCTTGTCCATGCCATACATGAGCAGCCTGCGAAATGAGCCGCCATTAAGATTTTCGAATGCTGCTTTACTTTTAAATTCATTCTAAAAACTTGGTAAACCACAATCGGCAACCTTAGTCTCCGAGCCATTCAGTTCCGTCCTCCATATGACATTTTCACGTGCCAATGGGTTATCCCGCGCTTCTCTTTTTTCTTCGTATCTCGGATGCAGGCCTGGTGCCCCATTTATATGGCCTCAGAATTTCCGAAGCACGACAATTAGTAAATTCTGACATCACTCATTCGAAAATTTTACATGATACCATTTAATTATTGTGATTAGTTTGACGTCCCATCCACGAAATTGTGAATTTTGGACAATAGCGAGTCCTTACTGAGTTTAGTGGTAGAGAAACATGGAAAGAGTTGCGTGAAGGGTTCTTTACAGTGGTAGGATCCGTCGCCTACAATGATTTTAAAAAGGGAGTAATGTGAACTCCGCGTTCGAATACTGGGGTTCCTTAGGTCGTAATCTTTCACTGCTTACTCAAAAATGAATTCTTTGTTGTTCACATAGACTTTATGCCTCTCTAAATTAATAATTTAGACGAGATTTTCTGATAGATTGCGAACAATATCAGTGACAGTGACATTATTATTTCGATCCAACTTTGTTTGATTCGTAAACATGCTTGCAAAACGTACTACAGAGACCTTAAATTAGCAGCTCCCTTACACTAAATGCAGTTATATTAGCAGCGCTTCATACTATGCGTTGTCACATCCCCTCAGTCACTTAGCTAACCCCCTTTATACAAATATAAACCACCTTTACGTCATGTAGCTACCATGTTTAGATGCTATTATAATGTACCCAAATTTTCGCACGGGGAAGTTTGGAATGCGGAAAGGTCGTGAGAAAAAAACCAGGAGATTTTTGAGGAAGGACGAAATTAGGGGGTGGGTAGGCGGGCAGTGGCGGCGAGAAGTGGAGCAGAGCTGTGCAGAAATCTGTTGGACACGGCTGGAGAGGGTTTTTTGTTTTTTTTTTGATCGGATGCAAGGGAGGGAGAAAGGGGGTGGGACCCAAAAAAGGGGGCGGAATACATTTCGCTCTCCGAAGGAAGCAATTTTTTTGAAAAAATCCTATCTCGACCTACATATTGGAGCGTGAACAAATGCGCGTACATGATCCCTTCTCTCGGTATTGTTCTTGTGCGACCGCGACGTTTCGCACAGTCCCGATAGTTGGTGAGTCCCACGGTTAATGTAGCTCCTCCATAACAAGACTTAGATGTCATTTTATTCATATTTTGGGTTCTTATTGAAAAAAGTGTCCTCTAATTGATTATTTTGCATCTCCTCTCGCAAATTGAATTTGAAATCACAAGCTGGTAAATGCGATAGCGGGAGGAACGCAAGGAAATAGTGCGTTTTTAATTATATACAATGACACTGTTACGCAGAAGTCATTACGAGAAGCGAAATTTGATTGAAAATAAAATGTTGAAAGTGGAAAGTCGATTGAAAATAAAATGGATACATCTTAACTGCCTTATTTTTTCGAGTTATTTGCTAATAAATGCGACAATTAAAGTGAAAATATATTGAGTCCATGGAAATAGCGCTGCAGTCAGCATCTATGGCGGTCAAAAGTTTTCATTTAAAATTTATTCATGGAATAATCGGCACATTTCGTACCTTGTTATTTATTTACAATCAAAAACGCATGTCATCAGTGAAGGTATATTTTTTTAAACCAATACACCAAAAAGGGAAATTTAGTTATGGTTTTGAGTCACGCAGTCAAGCAGAAACCTATTTAAAGTTAAAGGTGAAAGGTTTGTCCCAACGGATTAAAGTATGATGTGGGAGGCAGAATCTGAAGCATATGAAATTAATTCAAAATTCTAATTAAAATTTAATCGGACACCATGTCACCAAACTGGTTCGAAGAATAGAGATTCCTCGATTCAATTTTTATTCGCAAAACTAGTCACAAAGAAGATTATTTGAAAATTGGGATCTTCTCTCTCATCAGTAGGTAAAGATTGCGATTTTGACTCGTTTGGAGCAGATTTTGTGACGGCTTTGGCCATTTACCTCATTATTATTCTAAAAACATGTGTAGAGTGAAGGATGGAACAAAGACGAGTGGATATTGTGGCTGAGTGCTGTCATAAGAATTTTTATGACGTCAACCAGCTGAATTCTCATGAGAGGCATACAAGATATTATTCTTGAAATAAATTTTTGTAGCGAATGACCTCTGAAAATCACTCAACAAGTACACTATTTTTCGCCTTACTAGCTAGTGTGCATTTAAGCATCAGGTGGCAAATTCCTAAAGTAACCAAAATATTTAATGTAAGTCGCGTGTTTCACACATTTGACGGAAGTATTCCGAGTGTCATATGGAGTTTACATGTATTTTACTGTAATTTCAATGTTAAATTGTCTTTACTGTCATTTTATGTGTATATCAGAGCAATTTGTAAAATTTTAATGTTTTTGAGATGAGAAAACAGTCAACTAAATCCCATTAGAAATATTTCTTTATATCGATTTAAAACTATCCTAAACGTTGTACTTATATTATGGTATTTAAAATGGCATCTCTGGGCAAGCCTCTAGCTTTGGAGGACCAGGAGGTTTATGCACTGTAAATGATGTAATAAAAAATCATAAATGCTTCCTCCCAATAAATGTCAAAAGATCGGTTCGTGGGAGGATCCTTGAGTAGGAATATTTGTAAACTATGTAATTGCCTCAACATATTTCATTGTTACTGGGGCGTAAACTTGGGTGTATGGGAAACTTCATGTTTGGAACGCATTCGGTGTATTCATGCCTCATGTCAAATATTTTTTGTCACGGAAATAAAGTTAAGTATTTCAGTAAATTTTCCGACTTGACCAAATGATTTTGAGTGATGTTTTGACCATGGCGCATCTGAAGAGTGACTGTTAATTGAAACTCTCCGCACCAAAGTACGGCGTTTTATTTCTCACTCCCGCCGCCGCATTAAGCTCGATATTGTTGGCTGTGCGCGGTGCGTGTCTCCGCCGAGAGTTTCGGTCGTTAAAGTTTCCCGCGGCGGAGTGCGTTGGAGCGGCCGGATCGGGTGAAAGTATGACCGGCGTTTTCCCGAGAGAAGTACGACGCGCGAGCATTCCATTTTTTAACGCCCGCAAAAGTCGATGAATCATCCTCGGAACGTGAAACTCGAAATGTTGACTCGTTTGCGGAAATGGAGCGCGGTGGATCGCCGAGGTTAAGTTCCGACAAAATCCTCCCTTCACGCGGAAGGCGAATCTTATCGGCGGGTAAACCCCTGATGAGACGAGTTGCGGTTTGCGAAATAACAAGTTGGCTGGGCATCCGCCGAATTTCAACAGTCAATTTAACGAATTATGCATCCTATGTTTGCATGACCATCAGATTTTATGCTAGAAATTTCAATGGATCCAATATTTTGCAGATTAGTTTTTTGACAAGGAAAACCATTATTAATTCAAGGTTTTTCTATTTGTTTTACGACATTTTATCTATTTCTCAAAATCCAAAAATCTTTTTTAGCTTTCTCTAGCTTATTTCACGTTCATTCTGAATAGACATAAACCCACAGCCAAATATTGTTTTTCGATTTCCAGAGAGCTGGCTCACTATATTCTGGAGGCAAAACTAGTTGGCGGACGCCTCCGTGGCCTGTGACGACAAGAGGGGGTCGGATCTTGTGGTTAGTGTCGGAATAGGAGCGGAGGAAAGAGGCAGCACAAGATAAGCAACGATGTTCGCAAAATAGCACATAATTTGAGAGGTCGGGAAATAGCCAGCAGCACGTCTCAAGGCTTAGTTTTCCATAAAAAAACGAGGCTGCATCAAAATATGGTGATAGTGTTCACAAACCATCAGAGAGGCCCACAATAATCAATTGAATAATGAGGTAAAGAGAGCTATACTTGGGTCCACCTATTGTTTTTTCTTTCTCTACGATCGGTCACTTCTTTCAAATTCCATCATAAAAGGACTGTGGTGTGTAAATGGGTGTACGTGAACGTGGCCGAAGTGGTAATCGGGGAAAAAAGCCCACATTTTTACTATTTTATTATGTAAGTTGAAAATAATTGTCATATGCAGTACTGGAAATGAAACAAGAATTAAATTTTTAAGATTTTTCCTTTATTAAAACGTAATATGACTAGAGTTTTTGGCGCGATATTATAAATATTTGGAAAAATTACTTTGAATAGGGTTGTTTTCAAATATTGGCCACGGCATGACATATTCATAATTATCAGCAACTGTTGTAGTGAAAAATATTTATTTTATCACGTTCAAAAGAAAAACTGTACCTATATTGTAATCAATTTATTATGAAGATTTTTGCCATGAGCCGTAAGACTACGTTGTAATACTGCGCGCCATTGCGTTCTGCGTTGTAGCATTTTATTGTCAAATAACCAAATCGACATGGTGCAACTTTTTACACTCACTAAAACATATAAGCTAAGTTTATGGTTAATTTGTGAGGGAAGAATAGTTGCTACAACCGCCTTTAGAGCCCAATGGGCTCGCGCGGCGGTAGTACTCTCTCATTGATTGAAGTTGATAATCTAAATTACGCTCTTGAACATCCCGGACTAATGCGGGCAAGCACGAGGCGGGGAGAGATTGGAACTTGTAGTAGAAAAGGATCGAATTGTGATATGGTGCGTTCGGTCGGATCGCGCCCGTGAAAAAGACGGTGGGAGAGGGAGACACCATTGAGAGAGTTGCCCGCGGGCGTTTTCGATTCGATCCCTACATTCTGTCGTCGCCATCGATCTGATGGGATCAATCATATTGTGCACCTAAACAAGCGTCGGCTTTCACGTAGAAAAAGGGAGACTAAACAAACAGGCTGTGAATGGAGAACGGAAAGCAGGCACAAGCGCTTATCCGTCGGCTAACATCCCCTAATGAAGCTATGAATTAGGTCGCAACATCCAGCTTGGTCTCCCTGAGAAGAGAATAAATGTCATAATTCGACTTCAGTTGGTTGGAGCGATAATATTTATAAACAGATTAGCGTGAAAATGTGCATGCGTGTTTTCATAAGTGATGTCTATTGATAAAAGTGAAAAAAAAGCATCATATCGATTCGCTTTTTGGGAATTAAATGGCAAATCACTTGCATTTCCTAATAATTTAATTATATGTGTACAGATTCTGTACAAAATGTGAAGTAGCACATTTTAAATTAATTTAATTTTTGCTGACAATTAACAAGGTGTCACGCTGTCTCATAATGAAAAATACATATTAATCTATATTTTCTATATCAAACTATTTTTAGAGGGTTTTTTCTCTTGCAAGTATTTACTTTGACTGCGCGATGAGTTATAGGAGGAGATAACCCAGTCTACCCAGCGGATTCTAACAAGTTGCTTCTTTTAAGTGATATGAATTTCCCACGACAATTTTTTGAGAACTTTTCCAGTTTCCATTATTTAAGGAGGTTTGGAAAATATTTTCTAAAAAAAAGATGAAGGCTCTGTAAACGAGATGAGCATACTTGCTCAGGGGCGTTTCTTTCTAGGAATGTTCCGAGTTTTAAAAACTCCCATCACGTTTTATTTGAGGCGGGGGGAGCGGATGCCATTGGGCGGGGGTTCCCTCCCATGTTCCCTGCGGCTCTCGAGAGCCCTCTTCGCTATCGAGGTCAGCTGTCTGGGTCACGCGGGCTCGAAAGCCACGTTTCCACCCCGTACCATCGCCCCGTGCAGCCTCCCGCTTCATCATCCTCATCCTCCGTTTCTGGCACAAGAAGCGTTCTCGCCTTTCGCCGCGCCCCATGGACCACTGCGGCGCATGCTATGTTGGCCCATACTTGGCGATTACGTGGGTCGCCATCTTTGTTATCCCCGATTTACCACAGCGCTCACGGACTAACGCTCTAAATTTGCGATTTCATGATTTTTTCTTTCGCTAACCCATTTAAAATCTTCATGTATTTACTTTCTGAAAATAATTCTTCTTATAATATTTTTGTTTATTGTGGCCAACAATATTCTGTTTTCCCAGCACAAAACTATCGTCAAATCGATAGAATTATTACCTCAAAGTAACTAATAGATACTTCAAGATTTACTTACTTTAAATATTTAAATAGATAAAAAGATATTTTATGTCAACAGAAGGAAGATATTCTTGCTCCATATCCGCTAATAGGTCCTCTCCTCTGTGCTATCTAAATTAAAGCTAGGAATGAGCAGAGGGAAGCAACATGGCGGACATTTCAGTTGTCAGGCTTGAGCATGGTGACCACATGCATTCTCCGTTTACCTTAATAACTACTACATAGCACACTCATATCTAATGGGGAGCATGCTATATATTATATTAAACATAATTCTCATTTTTCCTCTTGTTATCAATGCTACTACACGATTAAACTCACGTAATCATCTTCATGTGTTACAACAAACCTAAATATCGTGAATATGCTCTAACTCCACGAATTATTTGGGGGGTGAAATTTATATTTTTCAACAAACAAGGCAAAAAATGTTTCAACAAACAATGCTCTTCATTGAAAAAAACTCGATGATAATAAGACACGCTCAGCTGCATCGGTGTGCCAGATAATTGAGAATTGCGGTACGAAAAGGTATCGCTACCAATGACATGACGCATTTTAATGCTACGCTCAGGTGGTTTCTTCTCATATAATGTAAATAATTTCCTTTATTTTCATTAAAAATTTGATTAATTTGTCATCTTAATTGAAATAGACCCAGATAAAAGGTTGGATACCATGTGGTGACGTAAAGCTGTGGAGCCTCAATTTTTTATGCACTTTTCTAGCCATTTACATACATATATACGTTGACTCATACACATGTGAATTTTAGGAAAAATTGCTACGCCGTGAACTGATATTATGTAAGTAGTAAATTTTATACATGTTGCTCGTTATTAATTTCAAATTTTGGTATCCCTTTTTCCCCTTGGTCACCTATTGTTTTCGGGTCCACGCCATAGTCATTTGCTCCGCATTCCTGTGCATGAGTTTTTGCCATGAATTTTCTCCTTCTTTGGCAATCATGATGTGACGGGGTCACGAACTTTTCTCAAGCATCTCCGAGTTTTTTGTGTGTTATTAATAAGTTGGTCATCACTTAGACATGATATTAATAGGTATTCAGACAAAGCTATATTTAGTAGCATACGAGACATTGTTTTGATATCGCTTCTTGTTCATAAATAGCATTTTCCTCACACTGAAAATGTGTTGAAACTAGGTTGTGAAACGTATGTGCTATTCGCAACTATGCCTCACTCGTTACTCATTGAACTATTGTCTTCAGTGTTATCACGTTATCACTACGTCACTGAACCTAAGTTGTGCTAACCAGTGCTGTCCTGGTTGATAGTACCGCCGAGTTAGTATTTTTTCCATCTCAGGGAACAATTTCAGGGTTATAATCCGCTAAAAAAAGGTAAGCATATGTTTTAGAAGTTTTTTATTCCCTAAAAGGTCTAATAAATTCAGTTAGAAGGGTGAATATGATACTTCGAAGTTTTATGTTTATTTCATGTTTCTGTCGCTCAATTCTTTACTATTTTTCTGGGTGCCACGGATTTAACAGAAAAACTTGAGGGCTGGAGGCATAGGCGTAGGTGTTTCGGAGGGGGCAAAGGGTGGCAGTTGCCCCCAAGATTCTGAAAGAAAAACATAAAAAAAAAATTTTTTTCTTGTTAAAAACTCGGAAATACTAAGACTACATTTTTCTTCACTCTGCCCAATTTATCTTCATAAAGTTATTAACTCTAAGTGATTAAATAGAACATGAAAGCGAAAATATACAATATTAGCAATAGTTTTACGGTCGCTAATTCCTCTCAAAAGGCTTAAAAAACTGCTAGTCTACCCGGATCTTCGGTTATCTTTGCCCCCTCCTCCAGGAAATGATGCTCAAATTACGCCAATTGTCGAAGGGCAAAGGATTAACCTCCAGAATACCTTGAGGGGGAAATCAAGGCGATCGACACCAAGTGATTCAATGATGTTGCAATAGTTTTGGGAAATGGCCAGCACTTTTGCTATATTCACCATTAAAGTTTCATGCGAGATATTTTGCCAATATTCTGTCGTGGGTACGCAACCAGAATTTAGCACTAAATTTTCATGCAACTAATGGCATCGGAATGGATGAATGACACATGTGTGGGAGAAGGCACTTTATAAACATTTAACTTTTTATTCTCTTTGATTATTAAGTAGAGACCCATGTATAAATAGGTATGGCCCGTGTATTATTCATTAATTCAAGGTAAACGGAGCTGTATTGTATGATTTTACAAATCTCTTGAATAAGCGCAAAGTCACTCTTACCTTTTGAGAGAGATACAGAAGTTTTGGGGCTGTCAAAGTAGTTGTATTTTAATTGCACTCGAACAGAAGTAGCTAAAAAGCAATGATAGAGGGCTAGTTGTTAATCCTTAGCTATGCCATGATGGCTTTTGAGCTAGTACTTGCAAGATGTGCAGATATAGGCTGAAATTAAAACACTTCAACGGAAACTTAACATAATTTTAGACTCTGCCCAAATGAATGAGGAGAATTGTTTTTCAGAGCTGATACAGATGAAAATTATGCTGCTGTTATCCCTTTCTTCAAGTTACAGCTAAAAATATAACGAACTTAATCAGTGAAAAAGAGGATGTATATTTCGATTGGCAAAAATAATTTTGTATTAGAGTTTACGAATAACATGTTTGAAGTATTTTTTTTATAAACGTATTTTGCTTCATTTAAAGTAATACACAGGAGCAGAAGAGGAGTTTAACACTTTTCTTTTACAATTACGGAAATTGCAGTTTGTATAGCTATCGATGTGCCGAATATTATCTCTCGTTACAAGTGGCTGCTCGGAGACGTATTGATGTTCATCGGGAAGACACATGCTTACAGTGAATAAAGGTAAAAGAGATTATGTACCCACTCTAATACTGAAGAAACGCCGAGATACTTGATGTTTCGTATGCGAATTTAAATCTCTTACAGTTGGCCCTTATGTTGAAAAGGTTAGATAGTAGGATGTACCAGAAAAATTACCGGAATACTGCTTGTGGGTAATTTTTGGATGTTAACCTTAAAATTTTTTAAAATATTTGAAAAAAAACAATGGTACAATTTCCACACTTTTATTCTGTATTTTTACACTTTGTATTTGAATACTCCAGAACTATGCAATCCGGAGAAAGAGTAGATTATGCCAATAAAGGTAGCTTGGTTTGATTTTGGAATACATCTGTATTGCTCGTATTCAGCCAGAATTCTCTCATGTGGTACAACAGCGTAAATGACTGGAACAGTACTCGAAAGAGAAAACGACCTCAACGAACTTAAAGAGGCGGCCATGTTTAATATACACTTGATTATGAGCGTTGATCAAGGTCATCGCGACCTCCCTTATACTTCTCTCTGATCTAGCACTTAAAAACTATATCTTGCATCCCTTTCATTCCATACCCTTTCCAAATGTGGGATTGAAATTTAAAGGAGTTTCATTAAGTTATTCCCACGGTCATCAGAAAGCTCCTCGCGTGACTTAACTAGAATCGTGGCTGAGCGCCAACATTTTCTTATTTTTTCATTTTCGTATTTGGTGCTCCACCCTAGCGTCAAAATCATAGTTTCCCTTCCGCAAATGACTTATGTCCACCTATAGCGGGTACCTTTTGACCTTTTCTCAAACATTTCATGCACGTGCAAGTGGCTATTATTTCCATCAAGTATCCTGTGATTATTCGGCAATTATCTCGTCAAATTCATCAGGTCCCACGTGCTAATCACGTACCTATCCTCGGTTTTAGTTGAAGCCAATGTCTTTCGGTTACTCATGATACAGAATCATGACGAAATTTTATGAAAACTGATGATATTAAGGGTTTTCTCCTTCAATAATTGCTTTGAAGGGAGATATATATATATATATATATATATATATATATATATATATATATATATATATATATATATATAACTGCACTTAGGATCACTTAAGTGACGAATATATAAAAGTTTGCCAGAGGAAGGCAGACGACAAACACAGAAAACAAAAAAATGATGAACACACTTACAAAGTTTCTTGATATTTCGGTGCTACTAGCACCTTGGTCGCAATTGTTCCGTGATACGCCTTGAAGACGGACTAGTTCCGAAAGCTAGCGATGTAAGTGTGATCGTCTCTTTTTTTGTGTGTCTATCTCCTCCATCCTATCCACATCGTGTGTTCATCGCCGCATGGCTGACTCCAATCCATCAACGTATTTATATATATATATATATATATATATATATACACAATGGAAGACTTCGCCAAATGGCCACAAATACAATTAAAGAGGAAACTTACAGGGGGTAAAAAGACGAAAGTAAAGAGAGAGTCTTACTTAGAGACGTTTCGGGTGTTATCCCTTCTTCAGTCACACAGAGAATGCCCTGTAAGTTTCCTCTTTAATTGTGTATATATATATATATATATATATATATATATATATATATATATATATATATATATATATATATATATATATATATATATATATTTTTTTTTTTTTTTTACAGAAAAAGGAAATAAATTTAGAAATATAAGCTAGCAACAAGGCGTTGAGGTTGGGGATGGATAGATAGGTATATCAGTGGACACTCACAGAAAGGCGATCCATGGCGACACCGGTGTCCACTGCTCTCGGAAGCTTTCGGGTGAGAACCCTTCCTCAGCGGGAGAAAATCACAACTGAAGAGTGTCAACAGAAAATTACCTCTTTGAATTCTCAGTGTAGCATTGAAAAGGGATCTATGGCACTTTAATTGTTCATTCATTTCTTGAGGAATCTTGTGACATCCCTGACCAGGCCTTTTTGGTGATTAACAGGCAAAAATTACATAGTTAATTCGCGCTGCTTGCTGTAACTCTAAAAAGCATAGAAGTTAAAATAAAATAAAATCCCCGCTTTCAGTAAGCTTTCTTTGGGCTATCCACCTATTAATCGGAAGTTCTTTGCTTTTAAAATTCTTTCAACCACTTATAGTATTAGATCTTTGGGTTTATTCTCTGGTTTTCCCATTTTCCCATGCCCATTTTCATTCCGATGGAATGAGCACTGTTCATCAGAATGTGTCTCATTCATTTTCCTCCCCATATTGTCAAGTTCTCAGCATGCATAGGGTGTTAACTTGATTCATAGTCTGATTTCTATCACTCCGCGGCTATTCTGATTTCATTTTTCAGACACCACGCTCGTGCAAAAGTGAAATCCTTGTGCCATTGGATTTTCGCGAACTGTTTCCTCGTACCCGAGCCCGCGCTGTTACCTTGCTATCACTCATCACCTTCTGAATTAGGGTAACTTCTCCAGGACCTTTTATTTCCTATTTCCCTTGTGCATCATTGGGTACTTGTCAGCCTACAACGATCAGAAAACACATGATTTCTTCAACCGCACTTTAAAACACTGCATGCTAAAAACAACAATAACTGTATGCAAAAATAACTAGCTGATATTTATACAAATGTCTGCTCTAACTGACATGCACATTACTGTTCTTTTATTTTATTACTATATATTCTCTTATTTTAGCAGGAATATTCTTGGTGTCTCCAAAGCCGCATTTATTTTCATACATTTCTACCTCTGTCGGAAGCAGATGCTGATGTAATCATATGTTTATTTTCATAGCCCCTTTTTTAATCTGTTAATGTGGGGATTAGCAATGGTGACAATTTTCATAAGAATTTTCTTAAAGAATTTTATGTATTTTTTTGTGTTCTTTCGGAAGTCCTAACGTATTGCGAGTGCCTTCCTCAGCGGTGCTTGACCAGGTGTACTTCCTGAACTGTTTTTGAGAGCTCAGTTTTTCACGACTTTCACTACCGTGCTACTGATGAATATGGGATGATATCATTCAACCAAGGTAGGGCTGAAACCTCTTGTCATTCATCCTCCGTGGATACATGTATACATTATTACTAGCAAGTTCACTTTCCAATCTTCTGACATTGCCTCGCACGTGAGTCGCTTTCAATTTTTTGGCAGGAAGTGCCTCAGCATCTCCATCCTGCATAAAACCGGTGGGTCCTCCACTTTCCACCCAACATTCCTGTGCATGAGTTTTTGAGAGGTTTTGTGCATGAGAATCCTGAAAAAAATATGTAACGAGCCTGTGTTCGTTGATGAAGCGAGAGGTACGGCGGCCTGTGATTTATTCCCACGATCTCTGGCTGAACGCCGCAGCTCTTCCTTCACCTCTTGCCCCCTCGTAAAGTAATCTTTTGAAGAAAATTTCGATTACGGTGGGTAAGAGTGCCTCGGATGAGAGTGAAAGCTCTCAAAGCTTATAAAAGTTTTTCTTGAGGTCGCGAATTACAGTTAAGGGCCCGGTAACAAGCAGAGCCTTGAGCCCTGCACATAGGGCACAGACCGGTGATTTTGTCTTGAAGTATCTTACAGATTGCGCTTCGGACATGAATTTGAAGAGTGGATTGTGGACTTGATTGAGCACTACTGGCAAGTCTTTTTTTGTTTACCCTTGCTGACTGGAAGCCGGCAATTACTCGTAACATTTGAGTTCCACGAGAAAAACAACTCATTATTGCGATCAACATTTTATTGAGACACTACTCCATTTTGATGCGTGAAGCACCTTGCTTCTAAAAGACTCTTCGTTTCATCATTTTTCGCTGCCACTTGATTCCATTCCACTTGCCTTGCGAGGGATTCTTTTTATTTTCAAGTTCCTCATTTACTCTCCTTTTTTGGTAATCTCTTCTCTGCACCATTTCCAACACGAATCATTCCAACAGTTCATTCTCATGAAGTAAATACTCAGAGAGAAAACTGTGCTGCAACTATGATGGATTTGCTTGAAACAAACAGTACAGTTTTCTACATGACTCAGCATTTTTTCAGTACGGTTTACCAAGAGTACATTTTCAGCAATGTAATGCAGCACAGTTTCAGTTCAGTACAGTTTTATCCTCAGTACAGTTTTATCCTCAGTGCAGTTTTATCCTCAGTACAGTCCCTGCACTATGATGCAGCATATTTTCAGTACAGCCCCCTCCGCAGTTCAGTATCTATAGTACACTTTCATATGCATAAACCGCTGAGTTCGTACGGTTTAAGCTTATGTACAGTGCACCCACAGTAAACATTATTTTCTCTGGATACTGGTTTAAAGCTAGAATTTGCAATTTTACAAATAAATGAGAGACCAGGAGCCGTTTGATAGCTGGTCAGTTCATGCAAAATAGAATATGATAATGCGAAGCCATGTGAATTGCTATAATTGGTAGTTGTTAGAACTTTATAATGCTCGGTTTGATTAATACCATGCTAGGCCTTCATGTTTCATAGAGCTATTTTACGTATATTTTAGGATTAAATCTTTTAAATCGAGGGAAATTGTCATTGCTTCTCAATTTCAAACAAAAAACTAGTTATAATTTCATGGATCTACAACATCGGAATGGCTGTCAAAATTCAAGTGTCTACCTAAGAAAACACTTTATTATGTAAAATAAATTTTCTTTCCAACTTCTCAATTGTGAGTACCTATAATAACCTGTAACATCTTGATTCTTTTTCATACCATCTTCTGGTTGTACTTTTTTTCAACCACACCATAACATTTCCTATACGAACGAATATTGTGAAGGGACGTATACAATCTGTCATTTAGTAACGCCATAATGGCAATCTGCGATGGCCTATTTAGATTTTCCCGTGATGGGTGGGTACAGCAGCTATCTCACGTGTCTCTGAAGCGTCTCCTCGTATTGAATATCCGCGGATATGCGTCTGGAGATGGAGGGGCCTTAGCATGATAAAGGATGCCAGAGGTCAAAGGTAGCTGGGAAGGGTGGCGGTAAAGGCTCTCGGTGTGCTGTGAATGTGCGTGCACAAGTTAAGGGAACAGCAGTTAATATATTAGACAGGAAAAACAAGGAATGATGGACATCGTGAATGAGTGCTAGATCACAAGGAGCATTGGTGAGGTAAGCAAAGTCTTACTGTTATCTAATGATGATTTTAGCTAGGATTTGAAAACTCAGTAAAAAATAGATTCATCTAACATGTTATGATGCTATATGATTTTCAGTTTTAGTTTTTTAGAGCTTAAAGTTTTTAAACCATAATAAATGAACTTTTAATTGCACTTTTTATTTCATCGTGAAAAAGTATTTTAGGTAACTAGGTATGTGGACTAGTTACGCTAGATTATTAATGGATTGGTTAGCTGGGAAAATTGATGCACATTAGTCAAATAATTTTTTTTATGACTTTTTACTATCACTCTTGAGCTTAATTGGGTGGCAAAACAGTTCTCGATGGTTTTAATAATTCCCTAATAAAGATAATAAATAAACCAAAAATTAGCATGCCTCTCGTCAATGGAACTGGCGACCCCCTATTTGACACATCCCCTGTTAAAGACAAAGAACATCAGTCCGATTTGAAAATATGTTACGATACAAAAGAAAAATTTCTACATTTTATCATCATGTTGGTATTTCAAGGTGACTTTCAAGATGAAAGACAAATTATAACACTAATTTTTCTTTACGTGGAGGAAATTATGGCAAAAACTTCTTTCAAATGGTACCGTGGTCGTTGAAATCAGGCATAACTGATGTACGCTGTTTTTCCCCATAAAGTTTACTCAATAGATGTAATTTTCGTACCAAATCTAAGAAAATTTTATAAGAAAATGCAAAAGTCAAGGCCCAGCAAGGAATGTAAGAGAAGTGATCGATTACAAGAAAATTATTTTGGACAGATCGGACATTTATCTGGAATCTCCTCATTGAGTCACCGCGCCAGTTATTCCTCAAGACTCCACTTAATTTCCATATATGAGATGGGTTTTTGTGAAAATGTTGCGTAGATTGGTAGACTCGTGACTGCAGAGATGGGCTGGCTATTGGGACTGCCAAAGATTTATTTTTGGGCTGGGGAAGCGGTATGAGAGGGCTTGACTGGATTCGAAGCCTCGGCATTCTTTCGAAAGGGAGTCCGTGGCACGGCCGTAAGTCACTGCGACGAGCGAGAACCACGGAGCGGATCGGAAAAGAGGGTAAGGCCAACATTTGAACAATCGCTTTGCCTGGGAGCCTTCGGATTAAAAAGAAAATCTCCTCCGCTTCGAAGGGCAACGAAAGAAGGAAGTGAGAGTCTTGATGCCGCCGCTGCCCCGGGGCGAGGAAGGAGGGAATTGGAAGGGAAACGATGTCTGGGAAGGAAATGAAGAGGGCGAGTGGTAAAAAAAACTGGGGGAGATGTTGGTTGTGTGTGTACGCGGAAGGCCAGTCCCGATGTATTAATGGCGGTCGTGTTCGGCGCGTCCTATCTCGGTGACTTTAACGAGCGGGAGTTTTCAAAAGCTCCCATCGTCGGCCGCTCTCTTGAGCTCTGGTGAGAGATCGCATCCCGTTCGAAACGACCGGGAAGGTTTCAGCCCATCGCTCACGGACTATCTGCTGAGAGCGACGAGGACGGTGAAATATTGTCGGAAATGACGTCTCGCCGAGCTAATAATCCGCGCGAGAAACGGTAGCTTTTATCCTCGGCGTTGCATCGGGTCTTCGCATCGTTGCGCCGCCGAACGGATAAGGGCAATATGAGGTCTATTAGCGGGGCGAATGAATCGTAAAAGGATTTCTTCCTGGAGATTAGCGCCGTGAAAAGGTTGGGTTATTCCGGAGACGGAGGGATTGCTGATAGCAGTGAATAAAATCTAAATCCTTGATGGCTTGAAAAGCCTTCACTTGAAATGGATTTTCATGGTTGTTCCTTACTACCCCACCTCAAGGCATCGTCTCTCTAAGTTGCATAAAAGGTCGTGCTAGCCTTGCGCTATTCATAAGAGTGGCATATCACGAGTAACTATTTTTCTTCCTTAATATAGTGAGATAATAAAAATCTTTCTCTCCACTTCCTCAGGCATTTGGTGCTTGATGAATTGATCATGTCTTGCCGCTTAAAAGGGTTCATATGCCGATTTAGTTCAGATATCTACAATGCCGATGGTTTGACGTTACAGACAAGGACTGATACTATTTTCCACATATAAGATCTATTAGATAGCATTTTTCTCAGATAGATATTTTTTCTCTCTCCTTTTTTGAGGACAATAGATTTTTAAATTGCTATACATCGACAATAAGTAGAGAGTTTTGTTTGGCAAGAAATATTAAGGAGAAAGGGAAAATGAGAAAAAAGTAATTTCAAATGTTAATATATAGTCCTTTGAATGTCATTAAAAAGAAAAATTATGATTTTCATCTTCCCTAGGCATTAATCTACTCTTCAATTGTGAATTAACGAAGCTACTTCACTCTTTGACGGTCTCATATTGAACAGCAGTGATTTTTGGAGTTATGCAGGACAAGGAAACCCTCTCATGTGTTCAATCCCAGAGGGCATATGAGCGCCAATTCGTGTTCTGGAATTAAGGGATGTTACACATATTAATTTTAAACCTCAAATTGCAAAATTGTAATGAAAAGAACGTCTTAAATCAGGAATTTTCCAAAACATCTGGATGTAAAATCAGCTTCTTAAAATCGTTTGGTTATAACTCCGCGTGGAAGACAACACGTCTTACTATTTCATAGTGCAAATAATGCCATTTCAGAAAGCTATCGATTTAATTCCTAGTCCATTTAGTTGATGCAGTTATCTCTGGTACCAAGGAGAAATGAAAAATATTTGCGGTGAGGTATAAGTGTTACTACTGACCGATGCGACCGATGACTAACCCTTCGAATGATGCACTATCTCGATCTATATCTCGATCGTATCTTAGACGACCAAAGGAATCCAACAGATAAGGTTTAAAAGATAGAGTATGAAACACCTTTGAAAACAATTGAGGGGTATTGTGTCTCATTTTTCTTGGCCGTGATAAAGCATTAAATGTGATAAGTACTCATAAATAAATGTGAAATATTTGAGAGACTTCATTAATTTCCTGACCAATATCTGACACATTTCTCTTTAATTTTTATAAGATATCAGAACTGCTTCAAGTTTTAGAAATGACGCGCATGAGTATATGAGTATCCATTGGGTAGGTTTCTAAAGCAAATACAGGCCTTTTCGAGCGATTCATCGTTCATTAATAAATGAGAGAAAAGGTATTCTTCCGTAAGATAAAGAGCAGTACTAACTCAGTCGAGGACATTCAATGAATAAGAGTGCAAAGAAGTTCAGAAAATAATGAATTACAGAAAGAAATACACATAACACAATTGAACCTCACCAATTAAAAAATCTGTTTCATGGCTAACTCTTTTCTTACACCTTCTTCTTACAGAGGGATGTTATGATGACCCATCAACAACGATTCCACAACCGTGACTTTTTCTCCTGTATTCAGCGTGGATATGAATTCCTGCCGTTCTCTCAAATATAATTCCATAATAACTACAGTTTTCATGATTATTTCGTATCCTCCATCGGTTTAAACCTTTCAATACCAGCAGAATACATTCATTCCAGTGGACGTATCTGTTGAGAATGATTGATTCACACAGAAGAAATGGGAATTTGTAGAACGCGTACTTACATAATTTCAAGCGTGCAAACAAAAAATCAGTCAAAGGACTATGGTAATGTGTCCAGTGATATTGATCACATTCGAATTTGGTTTTGAATACCAAGCATCTTCAAGAAGACTGGATTAAATATGGTTAATAACAAAAAATCTTTTTCATGACTGTAATTCTCAGTATTTAGGTAACAATACTTGTTTTAGTGCATAACTTATTTTCGTCACGCTACAGTGAAAGTGCTTTCATAACATACCATTTTCTTGATTCCATGTAAAATATCACACTGCATGATAAACTTATTTCTCCCAATAATGAAGAAAAATTTCTAACTATACTCTGCTACATTTCGAATTTTTCATCAGAAATTCTTCATTTTTGAAACAATTGAAGTTCTTGAGGAGTCAGCGATTACAAATCCCATGGAAAGCGGCGTCTGCATTTCTTTTGCGAATGTCTCAAAAAGCGTTGGAATAACTTGGTGGCGGATACATCATGGTTATTATTAAGATTATCTATCTCTATTTATAATACGACCCAATTATTTGAACGTTAAACATATTTTGTTAGGCGTTTTTCGTTTTAATTTTTTTAAGAAACAAATAAAACCAATACTAATGCTAACTTGGTTTTTATATTTGTTTCATTTATGTAAAATTGTGATTTTTTAAAACTTTAATACTATATATTTTGCAAAACTTGTAAATGGTTTATTAATGTTTATTTACTTGTCATGCGGAACTGTTTACATAATTATTTACTGCTTAAAATTGTCATTTAATTAAGTCGATGTTTCAATGTTACTAGTCTCAATGGTAGGTTAATTCCTTATACCACAGTTTTTGTGTTTTCTTTGTAAAGACCGTGTTTGTAAATCTATTTTTTATTATTGCAAAGCCTTGATGATGCCAAAAATTTTGGCAAAATGTTGGCAATGAGATAAAGTAATAAGTGACCACAATTCAAGAATCTCGTTCTTTTCATATTATTAATGGCCAGGAAAGTTTTAATTGGCTATGTGTACTGTTCTGATACCACGCTCTAAATGCCAAATGGATGCTCCTCTGATATTGAGTGAGTCAAGACAAATATTGAATTTAACCTTTTCTTTCGTATTGAGTTCAATATTAATATGCAGAACACGCAAATGGTATGACAAATATGTTTTTGAAGAACACTTTTTTCGGTCATGGGAACCTCTTGCTGAGCCATTTCCGTCGGATTAAACCATTTTGATTTTAATTATTGCACATATTTGTATTAACTCAAAGAAGATGATAAAGGGGTTCCTTAATATTATTGCCACTCATTGTAAAGGAAAATCATCTTCTTATTATCGGTTTCTGTAGATATTGTATTTAAGTTAGATTCAAAATTACCCGTCACTCCCATGAATCTCCCATTTTTTACATTATCTCTCTTGTGATTTCAAGTTCAATTTGTAAAAGAACAGCCACAAAAATTATGATTTCTTTATTTCAAGCGAGGGATAAGTTTTTCAATAAGTAGCCGGAATATGTATGAAATGGCAAATAAGACGTCCTCGACGAGATAGTTCCCTAGTCATAATAGAGACCATATTCGAATTATACGTTTTAATTTCACCAGTTGTATAACACATCAATTAAATATTGATCTATTAATGGTGCAATAATATAGTTTTATATGACAGAAATTGTAAGTAATTCAATTGAAATATCTAAATAAATCTTAAACTTGACTCATTTTTTTCGCGCGGTGCGTTTAAAACTCCTTCGAAACGGAAGGTTTTTTTTTGTGATCCCGAAGAATTAACTGCGGTGACAATACGATTAATTTTCAAAAATAGTTGAGAAAATATACAAACTACACGCTGTTAGTTTTTTTACGACATCCAACTGTTAAAAATTCCTCATTTTGTAAATAAAGCCTCTCATGAGTGCACTTACGTAACATTTCCCATGTAAAAGGGCTGTTATTTTCTGGCAAATATCTCGGAAAGTTATGTGGTAAGGGGTTGAATTTTTGGTGTCATTAGAAGGGTTAGATATTTTTCTTTAAAATGAGACCAAATTCATTGATTTCTAGGTAAAATGATATTTCGCTCAAACTGCCTTGAGCGATCGTCCATAGAGGGCCGAAGAAAGGGTGAAGCGAATAGAAGGAAGAATAAAGAGGAGTGGAAAGAGAGGGCAGGAAATAAAAAGGAGCGAGAGTGATAAGGCAGCGGCAGGGGGCGTAGGAGGTGGTCCAGGAGAGGGGGGGGCAGCAGCGGGGCGGCCCTTGACCCAGTTGAGAAGCGGCACCACCTTGAGGAGTGTGCATAAGGGGAGAACGGAGACTTGGGAGAGGGGCGGGCGCTTACGACTCTCGACTAGCGGGTTGCTGAAGGGCTGCTCGGAGGAGGGGAGGTGTTGAAGGTTGTAAGGAGGCGAAGAAGGTGGACCTGTTTTGGGTTACCGGGAGGTGGTTTGGTGTTTGGGCGTTGGGCGGGTTTAAGAAGGGGGTGGGGAAAGTGACCAGGTTCCTGGTCCACTCCCGTAACCGCGTCCTGCCGCTTGTTCGAAAATCTTTCGTCTCACCTTCCCCGCGCACTCCCGGTTGTATATGATCGCAAGGGCTTCCCGCATATGGTCACCTCGGATCTCAAGTTCAACTTTTGAGCGCCCCCCCCGAGAAACTGTGTCACCGAGGATTCCCCGTGCGTCCGACCACGGGACGGCCGCGGATGAAAGTTGGGACTCCCGAAACAAGATCCCTGTCGCAATGGGCGAAAGTGTACAGGTTTCCCTAGGCATCAGAACTAAGGATTTCCTGCTTTGGTCCATATTATTTTTCTCAAGCACTCAGAATGGGAAACTTCATGACGTGTAGCTTTTTATTAGCGCAAATTCATGTCTTTCTTGATAAAATGTTTTTTTCAACGATAACTGCTGATCCAATCTGCTTATTCTGGAAAGTTGGTTATATTCTTTTATTTTGCCTTAAAATTGCCTGTATTATATACTCATTGAGCACTGTTTGAATCACTTTGCCCCTCTGTGACAAAGAGTCTAGACGACAAGGGGACCCTTGCGTCTTCACCACATATTGAAGACATTTTTTATCAATTTGAAATACCGATTATCTTCATACAACAATCAGCAGATTATCGTTTATACGTGTACTGTAGATCGGTAGGTATGAATAAAGCTGCACGTCAGCATTACGGTCCAATTATTACCAATACTGTTTAAATAGTTGTAGGTCTCGACGGCGGTTGAAATGAATACAGAAAAAACATTACCATAAACCTGGGAGAAGATGGTTATCAGGATGAAGATGATACAAACTCGCAATTTGAATCTGAAAGGTATTGGCGGACTAACGGAAGAAGGCAGTAGACGACGGCGGTTGGTTCATATACTAGACACTAGCTGGCAGAGGCAGACAATGCTTAAATCACGATTTTGAGTTTCACCTTCAGCTGATTACATTATCTTTGTCATCAGTGCTATCACGTTATAAAGACAGCATCGCCAAATCTCAGGTGTTGTACCGTTCTGGTTACTATTGTCGCCGAGTAAGTATCTTTCCATGCTCAAGAAACTATTTGAGGGTAATAATCCGTTGAGAATATGTAAACATATGTCTTACAATTTTTTTATTCCATAAAAGTTTTAAAAGTGGAGTTAAAGGGGTCGATATTTTAAGTAAATTTTTATGTTTATTACATTATTTGGTCGTTCTAGTAACTATTTTCTGATTCCCTTGGGGCTTACAAAGAACACCTGGATCCATAGGCGTATGAAACTCAGGGGTTGAGAGGGATGGCAGTTGCCCCTCCAATATTTTGAAAGGAACAAAAATTTGTAATGTTAAAAACCCGAAAATACAAAGTTTACCGAAATATATTTCATTTTCTGATTAATTAATCTCATTGAAGTTATAAAGTTAAAGTTATCAAATAGAATATTGAAAAAAAAAGAGGCAATAATTCTACGGTGGCAAATTGTTCTCAAATGACTTTAAAACCTACCCATCTTCCCGAGCCTCTACTAATCTCTGCTCCTCCAGTAAAAATACATAAATTACGACCATGGCCGGTTGATAAAGTATTATGCTCCAGAAATCCTTGAGAAGGTAATGAGGGCAATCGTCACTAAAAGATTCAATAAAGATTGCAATGGTTTTTGGAAATGGCCAACGTTTCACTATGGGAAATTTTATGGGTATAGAGGGTTGGTAAGGAGTTTTCCAAATTTGTAGGAGGTGTGCGAGCGTGAAACTAATGGAATGAAGTTGAAATAGGAGTCAATGTCGGCAAGTTACAACGAAAAAGTTTGGTGCCCACTCCTCACCCCACTTTCGCGCAGTGAAGCCATTACAAATTAATTATTTATTTCTGAGCTAATGGAGGTTGGATTGCTGATACTGAAAAGAGTAACGACTGATTGATAAATTTAGTTTCCTCAGTGAAAACTCAATTGAAGAAAATAAATTTTTGTACAGGAGACATAAAATACCTCAAAATCTGTGCCGGTTTCACCCCGGTTTACGGTACCAATGCAAACACTGACCAAATATGAAAAATTCTAGACAAAGAGTTTAGAGATTCATGTTCTTTTTTAAAGGATAGATTTATGTTTGACTTTGGAATGAATTATACATTAAAATAGAAAAAAGTAATTTTAAGGATTGAAAATTTGTATTGAACCATTTTCAAAATGAACAACCTCTGTGACCCCCCGCAAAGCTTGAGACATAAAACACTAAAGATCTGTATGATTTATCCAATGTACAGATAATTTACAAACTCGTTGAGTTCTGGCGCGACTTCGTGGAAAGTAATTTTGGAACCAAAATTTTTGTGGGTTTCATCTGGCGTTAAATGAAAAATCACAGAGGCGTTTTTGGAAAAAAAATATTTTGGCAGATTTAGAGACGATCAAAGTTTCGACCATTTTGCGCTTAGACCTTTTTTCTTTTTGCCACATCTCCTAAACGTAAATAGCTAGAGAAACGATTGACGTCTTACTCTGTTTTCAAAAGAATTTACAGCTACAGTGTGTTACCATGTTTGTAAATAAAGTAAATATTATTGAAATTGTTTAAATTTAAAATGTTAAAATTTTAATAACAAAAATACAGCAATTTTTTAAATTTTTATTCTAGTTGGACACGTTAGTCTTGTGTTGTATCTCAGAAACAAGTTTGGTTGTGGGTAGTTCATAAACAGCAGAGATATCTAACTTCAAAGATTGGACTACGCCCTCGTTCGCCACGAGGGTCGAAATTAGCATTCCATTTCAATTCAGCATTGTCCTAATTTCCAATATTTATTTACTTTTATAATGGTTATGATATGGATATTGCAAAACTTTTTCCGTCAGCCTGAGGAATATTTCAAGATAGCTATATATAATCAAAGATAGCATTACGCCAATGCTCGAGAAGGGCATGAGGAATTCGCAATTTTCGAGCGACTAGCTCGCGTACTGGCTGGATAACCATGACTCATAAATCTCTAAGCCTAGCTACAGTGAAAAATATCCTGATGTTTTTAATTGAAGACCCTATTAACTCTATGGATGGACGTATTATATAGGTTACTTAATTTATATTGCTGAGATGCATGAAAGCGTTATTATCTTTATCTGTGACTGACTAAATGCTCTCTAGCTTGACATTTTAGAGAATCAGCCATTGATGAACTTCACGTCGAACGACATAAATGCGATGAACTGGTGTAAAGTACATACATTAGTTAAATTAACGCGCTTTTCTCAAAATAAAGGCGAGAATATTTTGCAGCGTTTTCTATCATAACCAAAGGTAATACTTATGCAAATGGCATTGCACAGGTGTAATGTTGCAATCAATGACTATCTTAGTCATAGATTGGCACAGACATAGTAATGTCACAGTCATAGACTATGGTAATTTTATTTGGTAAAAAAATGGGGAAATATCTGTCTTCACTGGCAATAAGATTAATTTTATCAAAGCTTGGCCACGAGTTTTCAGCTCGTTTCTTCACTAAGGCCAATTTTTTTTCTAAGTGAGCGTCTTTGATCAAATTGAACTCTGTTGGAGGAATACCGTGTGAAATCTTCTCATCAGATTTGAGGCTGTGCCTTGAATCTCTTTCTTTGCATTTGTTATCCCGCTCGTGGGATAAGGCGCACAATTAGTTGCTGCTCAAGCAGCCGAGGGATTTTGCGATACTAACGATTTGGATCTGGAATCTCGCGAGGGTGCGACCAAATGAATTCTCGGAAAAGGGGCATTAGAATGTAAATCAGTTCCCGCGAAACGGAGCATTTGCACAGTGAAAGCTGTTAATGATGCCGATCGCGGCGGGCATCACTGAGAAATGAGGCGGCGAAAATTTCTTACGCTGTTCCTATAATAATTCTCTTGTCCGGAGAGAGGTGCCTGCTCTCTTTCTCTCTCTCCCTCTCTCCCATTCCCTCCCTCCTCTTATTCCACGTGCTCTCTCGGTAACTCGTTTCGCTGCAGTGCGATTGTGCAATCCTTCTCCGCTGGGCCCATCCCGAAGGCGTTCGTGTGCAGTGGTGCGTGCTTTGTTGACTCCAGCATAACTGTGCATGTGAAAAGAAATTCCAAATTTGATTCATAATTATTCGCCAATAATTTTTAGAAATAAGTGATAAGAATCCTATATTTATTTTGCGATTTCATTATGATTTTCGCCTTAAATAAACATTTTCATCGAAGGCTTATTTTTTCATTTTTCGTTCAAATTGACGTTTTTCTGGAAAGCCATCACAAAAATGGGGTGAACTCTTACGGCTAGACAATTAAAATAAAGCAAAGAAAGTCTCCAAAAGCCGTAAACAATTGGCACCCTTCGTCAGAAAACACCAAACTTACTGTGTTGGTATGCTGGGAAACCACAGCAGCGACCAACCACAGCCTCTCAACAAAGAATACAATGGTTTACAGGAATGTTACTTCCGCGCCAGGGACCAAACACAGACGCACGCACACGACCCAAATAGGATCCTTTGCAAGGGCTAATGAGACCCCGCCAAGGATGTTCAGGTTATAACCTGGGATCATTCACAGGGCTAATGAGACCCCACTAAGGATGCCCGGTTATTTACGCAAGCACACTCACAAGCACACAAAATCACTCACTCACAAACATAAATGGGCCCAACTTCTGGGAGAATTAGCTCCAAAAGAGCGTGGTCAAATCTACACAAGAGGAACGGACGAGGGTGGGGGTCGAATATGTGTGTTTCGGCTACAAAGTAGCCCTCTTCAGCGAACCGAAGGTAACGCGTCACGTCAACGCAAGGTTGAAGTGAGGAAGGGTCAAGACATGCAAGTTGTAAATAAAGGTACTCTGAGGAGGAGAGGGGGAAGAGACGTCATCCTATTTGGGTTGCGTGTGTGCGTCTGTGTTTGGTCCCTGGCGAGGAAGTAACATTCCCGTAAACCATCACAGGGGGGTATTCTTGGTTGAGAGGCTGTGGTTGGTCGCTGCTGTGGTTTTCCAGCATACCAACACAGTAAGTTTGGTGTTTTCTGACGAAGGGTACCAATTGTTTACGGCTTTTTAAGACTTTCTTTTTTTATTTTAATTGACGTTTTTCTGCTTATATCTGAGCAATATCCTTAAGGACTAATGCCAAAATGACTGGTTACAAGGCAAAATTGACAGCTTACAAGGCAAATTACAGTAAAAATAGCCTAAAGCCTCAGTATTCCAGTATATACAGTTTCTTAAACGCACATTAAAATGCTATATTTCAGTTTTAAGAATTTATGGAATAAGTTACTCTGGGGCCCTAACTGCCGAAAAAAAAGATCTCCCCTTCCCAAGATACCATAATATCAACGACCAACTTTCATGGTCATTTATCAAATAATAGAAACAGTTTTTTATGGGAAATGGTTCGGGTGTGTACTCCATTGATACTTATTTGAAAAAAGACGAATTTCTAACGCCTAGGTTTCGTCAGAAATTAAACTGTTTGTAGTTTTTGTTTTTTGCAATTATTACCTAAATTAATCAGTTACTCACTGCATAAAGTTTTACAAAATCGCATAATAGCCCTCTGTTGGGAAGACGTTTTCAGTATGTGGTGTGAAAAAATCAGTTTAAAAAACTCTTGTATATAATTACTGAAGATTTCAGAGATTTAAAACTATACTTTGGCGCCATTAACGTTACAATATATACACCAGCTTTTTATAACCAATGAAATAAAAAAATAAAATTTAAATATGGTCTCCATTATAAAAAAGGAAAAATATCGCTCAATGTGCCTTAAGATATGAAAGATCCCCGGGCAAAGGCGAGCCGTCGTGAGGGAGGAAAGAAGATCGATCCGTTTGGTTTGCGCCCCAGCGCTCTAACCCTCTCCCGCTCCCAAAGGGTTGAGCCGAGCGTCTATCGAGCGAAAAAGAGCGATTATTGAGATCAATAGGGCACAAATACAGACGCCAACCTCCTCTCCCTCCCGCCGCCCCTCGTCTTTCCCCCGTCAAGTCCTCTCCCGTCTCCTCCAGGACCGCCGCACCGCCATCCCTCGCGAGATGAAGTCGTCTTCCATCTACCCCTTTCTCCGTCAGCCCATATGTGGCGGTAAAATATAAATACCCCAGGATGGATTTTAGGAGGTCATAAAATGAAGTTTGGGGCAATTACTACCATGTCAAAGCCTATTGAAAATTTCCTATTGCGTCTCGTACCTGAACGCGTCAAAGAATAGGTACTTGATGTAAGTGATGCTTTTGGGGGTAACTTGGTGGAATAAATTTATGAATACAGATGAAACACTTTGTAAATTCCATATAAGATATAGGTACTGCCTGTCCTTGCTACTTCTCCCATGAATCTCGCCTAAATTTACCAGGAAACCAACTAAAGCACAGAAATATGGCAGCAGTGGCGGTGGGGGCAGAGTTCTCGTCTTATGATCGCGGGTTTTAGTCCCGTATGGGTTTGTTTTTATCTACTCAGCCTCAATTTATTCGTCCCTCATTATATATTACAATACGATAGCTAATGTTAAATATGTAATCATTTGCTTTAGTGGGTGATTAAAGTTAGAACAAAAACAATGCATGCAAAAAATGTATACATAAATATTGCGCACTTTAAACCTATTATCACTTGAAGATGAATTATCAGCATTGAAACCCGGGTCTAGAGTAAATTGCACGGTTTTTATTCCATCATACTCAATAATAATATATATGTCCTCCATTCTGCGATTTTAATACTTTACTTTGACTTCTAGGTGCTTCTTCTATCTTATCATTGAAACCTGAATTTTTCTTATAAGGTATTAAAAAGGTTTTAAATTTTCAATTTTTTTTATTCACGCGGCATTCAAGATTTTTGAGCTCTCTCCGACTCCAGCGTGTCATCATATTCTCTCAAAATTTATTCAAGCAAATCATCATTGAATTAGCCCTAAAATTACTCGGTTTTGTGATCGCTAATAAAAATTAATGGCGGTGAATCAAAATATTTTGACCTGCGAGAGTGGTATTGGTTTCAAAGCAATCATTATAGAATACTGTCACCCTCTTCAATTTATGGGCGATTTAAGTGGTATCAAAGTGACACAGAAACCTCAGATAAAACAATAATATGAATTACGCCTTGGCTCATAAAAGCGGGGCCTGTTAAAGTATAATCTATCCAAGAAGGCTGTCATTACATTACCACGACAATTCTAAGACGAATAATTATAATTTTGGCATGTCGACTGCATAGCACTTGACCAGATGATACGTATTATGGTGGAGGCGCAGCAAATTTACTCATATAATGTATAATTAAACTTTTAATCTATGGATATTGCTATATATATATATCTAAGATTTTTTATTTCTCTATCTCTGTTTTAGCAACACGGTCAATTTTAAGTTATAAAGGACTAAGAACTAATGAGTAGATTAATAAGAGAGTTATAATTGATATGATAAATATTAAGGATGAGTCGAATTCAAATGTCAGTCTCAGGATTAGAATCGGTATCGAGAATCGATCGCCTAAAGTCGATTCCGATTCCATCGATTCCAGATAGATAAATATTCAAATCAAATTTCATTTATCACATCATATTTGTCTCAGTAATTTTGGGTATAGGCTATCAATTTGTACTTTTCTACCTCAATAAGCTGAGGATATATTTGCTATTTGTTAATAAATATACTTTTTGAGCGACTTAATTGTCTTTGTCATTTTATTTCAGCCAATTGGTGAATTTAAATAATAGTCGTACGCTACTGGTATATCACTATCCCACCTGTTACTAGGAATAAGAATAGATGGAATCGGAGTCGGAATCGAGAATCGGGAATCGATTTGAAAGAATAGGAATCAGGATCGAAAAAAAGTGGAATCGACTCATCCCTAATAAATGTGATCGATTAGACATTTTAACGTCTTCAATACCATTTGCGCTTTCACACTGTCCTGTCTTGTCCTGTCCTGTTTACCTGTCCTTTCCCTTCTTTTAAGGCCGCTTTACACGGTACATTTCATTGTACAAACGAATGTACAAATCCCTTCATGATGGAAATTGTACCGTGTAAAGCGGCAAATTGTATGATTGTCTGAATGACTTAACGGGAAATAGAACCTGCTCTAATTCCATTCAGTTTCTTGTACATTCTATGATTCATTCATTTGTACAATAAAATGTACCGTGTAAAGCGACCTTTATGCATGACAAAAATGAATGTTTGGCGTTCAAGAATGAGACGGCAGTGAAAACCACTCGATGTCATCCGCGGACGGCCTCCCAATCCCTTAATGCGCTTGGCTTCTCTCGCTCGGGACTTTCCTTGGCGATGAAGCGTCTCCACATTCGCCTCGGCCGGCGGTGATCCAATGCACTGCGTCGGCCGCACCCTCGCCCCGCTCCTTCTTCCCGCGCCCCCGCCCCACACCCGTCATACTCTCTTCTCTCTCTCTTCACTTAGCACCGCCGCATTTCCCGGTGCCCTCCTTCCGATCCGCACCTTTCCCCAAGCGCTGACCTCACGGGTGTCGAACGTGTTTTAAGAGCCCTCTTCCCTCCTTGAAGCGATGATTAAACGGCTTTTTCGCCTCATCCCTGGGCACGAAGCTCGAAATTAGTTATTTATGGGTCATGGGAAAAAACTGAATTATTGTTCCTGCTCACGGAAAACTTTCTACCCCTTGCTGAGTGAGACGCATCTTGCGCGATGGAGTGATGAAATAGCTAATATTTCGGTTAGGGCATTTATTCGGTGCATTATCCATCACCGAGGAAATTTTATTGCTCATAACTTTCACTTCCATTGTATCAAAATTGATATTGTGGGTTAAATGGAGCATTTAATGGCTTCTGAAGCCTCAATCTCTGCTATAAAAATGCTTTCAAAACGTAATAGCCCAAAGAGCTTTTAACGTTGATGATTTCTATTGGTACTAAAGAGTTCCAAACAATGCCACGGCACTTCGGTTACATTTAGGCACTGGACAGGTGTAGAGTGGTTCTCCATTTCTGTAATTTATCGGCTGAGTAAATTTTTCCCCTTAATTAAGATTTTAGTGAAACAATGAAGTTTGTGAGTGAATGAGTACGAAAAATTGTTTAAAACTATCCTCAGTAGTGCGTTTTATTTAAGATGGTGTTTTTCTCCACTGAGTATAGGACTCAAAATTGCTATTCCTATGGTTGTATGCAAATAAAAATTGGATTTGAAGAACCGAGGCCTTGTATTTGATCTGAATGTTTATATAATACGTGTATAAGTGTATTTTACGCGAAAACTATTCCTTCCGTACCAATCGATTCGCGCACTCTTTTGGTAGCACAGGGATCTTTGTCTGAACATAAAATTCGATGAAATTATCTTTATAATGGTAACAAAAAGCCTTAACCACTTATTGCAAACTTCTTTTCGAGATAATTTACAAAAGTAAAACGCATTTTTCCCGGGATGGAGTAGGGCTGTGCGCTCTGGCATTAAAAATGTTGCGGAAGCTTTGTCGCACATATAGCGTCAGATATGTATCGGGTGAAGTTTGTAGGTTTTGTTTCAATAATACATTTATTACTTCCATAATACGTTTGAAAAAATTCGGAAAAAAATCCTTCGATTATGACGGCGATTTGCGCGTACGATGAGTAAGAAATAAGTCAAGTTAAAGCTTAAAATTAGTAGATTTGGATGATATGGCATGAATTTGTTCGATACTGAATAATTTGAATGAGGTGCAATTTTCTACTGGAAGATGCAAATCATCGAAATCTGGGTCGCGTGATAAAACTTATTTAAATGATGAATACCGCTATCAATCAAAGGCAAAATCTCAAATATTTTTATTTATTTATTAATATAATTATGTTCACTCCAAGCTTCCTAAAACTGCTTAACTTTCAAATGAACTTCTAAAATGGTCTCTATTATGATCAGAAATAAATCTCGTTCATACTACCTAAAGGTAGCTCTCGCCTGACTACATGAGTCAAATCAAGTTCTAAAGTACCCATATTTATTCATTTGGTTTAAAAATCCTGCTTTTACTTATGAAATGGGTTACCCACTGTAAAACAAAATCAAGATACGTAATATGAAGATTTTTTCACGAATATGCTATTAATGATGACATTCGTCCATCCATAGATGCCAACTGCAGCGTATTTGTGCGGAGCCACTGTAGTTTGTATTTGGTTATGGCAATTAATCAAGCACTGTTGTACTGCGATGGTAAAATTCCTTTATTTTATTTTTTATTCAAGTTCCCCGAAATTTTCGCTTCTTGTAGATAGTTTCATTCAGAACCTAATATTTGCTTTCTAGTTCATATTGAGTGTAACATATATGCATCAAATAATCCTTACTTAGTTTATTAAAACCAATGTAAATTATTTTCTTTTCCTAAAATCGCCCCATTATGGACGCCAAGATGTACTATATTGATAGTTACTGATTGCTGTATATATTTATTTTATATGTAATATATTATACCCTGGTAATTACTAACTTAAGTTGTTATAGCAAAATTTATGACATAACATTTACATAGATAAACCATATGAATTACTTAAAAAATTACATATTTAAACAAATTATAGATCACTTTAATCTTCCTTGCTTGTAAAACAGTTTTCAGCGACAATTGTAGACTAATAAGTTTCGCTCGACACTATGTTCTTCTAAGTATCATGGTAGGGTTGCGTACATACAACTTATAAACCCCAAAGGCGATGCACGGGTGGAGGTAGGTCCCCTTCTTGATCTGATCCTCGTTTTCCCTCCGGTGCCCGGAACAAAACCGCGGTGAGTTGTCGGCCACTGCTGGTGACAAACTCCTTTTGCTGTATCAGCTCCGACAGAGAAACTCCCCGTAATTTGGACCACTGTCGTTTAAACAAACATCTTCTTCTTATATTTGAATATGAATTCTACTCGAGACTCCGCGTCTGCTTCCCACTATGGGTGAACAGCGACACCTCCCTCCAAACATAACCTCCAAATAGGCCCTCCTAATACTTCATTGTTAGTGCTTCCCCCTTTTTCCTCAACCACTCCATGCCCAAATCTCAACAATTCCCCTCTCAGCCAAACTTTCCGCATGCTGCAGAACCGCCAACCGACAAAACCACTCCAACGGCTGCCAACCCAACACCCTCCGGCCTAACTCGCATCGTTCCATCGGAAGATATCCATTATCCATGCCCACTGCATGATATTTTTCTGCTGTAACTTGATCAATTTTCCCAGTAGCATAAGTTAAAATTTACACTTTCAAGGATAAGTTATAGTAATACCAACCAGGAAACCCTGTTTTTTCATCTCAGTTTATAAAGCACCCTTCGAAGATGCTATATTAATGTTTTCAGAATTCCTGGAGTAAGTGATCATGAAGCCATGCCCACTTTGATTGCACAAATGAGGTCAGTTGATGGAGTATTTCTTCTGCCAATATGAGAGGAGACTCGCTGCTAGGAAAGAGTGGGCGAGGTGGGAGAGGCCGTTGTGTGTGCGGGGGTGTCGATCGTGCCAACTGGAGAGAGTGGCTCTCGGAGGTGGCGGGTACAGAAGAGGGCAGGATGAAGACATTGAGGGGAAGGGAGAGCAAGTAGAGCGGTTTCCCGGCATCCACGTTTTTGCATAAAACTATTAGTAGACCCTTCTTCAGATTGAAATCCTTCTTCGGTCGGGATATTTCTCTCTTTATTACAAAGCCAACATGTGGTTCAAGCCTAGGACACGATCAACTAGGTTAGCTAATAACGTAATCTGAAAAATTAATAAATTTATTTATAGTACATGGATACAAAAATATCGTTAATAGATAACAATCATTAAATAATAGAATCAATAAATCTATTAGAATTGGAGTTAAACAATTTAGGAACCCTGTAAGAAAAGGAATCATTAGGAGAGAGATGACGGAATTTAGGAAGGAGTAGGAGATAATTGTTGCGCAGAGTTGCGTACTGGCGGGATTATGAAAAGAAAAGTATGAGAGCGTTTCTATTGGACTTAACTGACAGTTTTGTGCGATGTAAATGAATAATAGATCAGTGATATTCCTACCAATGGACAGCGGGGTCAATTAAAGGCTAGGCATGATCAATGAACTGAGGAATTCCCTCTGTTTTCTCTGCATAACATTTTTAGCTGTCTTTCTAATTACTCGGAATTTCGGAACAAGTACCGTTTGAGTCTAGGCACGGACACATTTTCCTGAAGGACCCCGCAGGAAAAGCAGAAGTATCATCTTTCTCATCCGGTTGGTCGCAATCCCTGAGCAAGTGAATGCTAAGGAAAGCGCAGTGTCCGCTCTCAAGAAGTCAACTTCCGAGAATGGACAGACGTGAGCGGATGAACGCGGTGAGCTTCCAATTCCAATCGACACAAGCTTTCCATAAACGTCCAAGAGGAAAAAAATTCCTTTCGATCGACGCCGAGCATAACTTGTGACTGAATCCGTGGATGGTCGCTGCATGCGTTTGCACTTTCGAGGCACGTATTTGCGTGCAGCATACGTCAAGTTCGATCAGTAAAGGTCGTTGCCGAGTTGTCCTCTAGCTGTATAGGAGTGAAGGGAAAGGAAAAAATGGAGGACCTGCGCCAAAGCAAATGGATTAGAAGGTAATTTATAGGCTCTTGTCTGCTCTTCACTGTGAACAGATAGCGTCATTGAAGATTTCTATTTGTCTCACCTTTCGGAAGAGAATGAAAGCGACCGGTGATGTATGGTGGATAGAATCAATATGGAAGTTGTTACTCATAAAATAACTAAATTATGGGCATTTAGTAATACTATTCCGAAAATGTAGTTAAATCTTACAGAGGGTACAGATCATAAGGCAGTGGCGTATGAAAGAAGCCCGAAATATCGAAATTCGTGAAGAGACATAATACATATGATTGAAGGTTGCATGGTTACAAAACTAGGTCATTACGGGGTAAGCATGAAATCATGCCAGTGGATTACAATTTAGGTGAGTTAAAATTTACATTTGTAGTACAGTTACATGAGAGGAAATATCGATCAAAATAATTTGAACACATGCGTCGGATATACATATACTACTAAAGAGGTTTTCCTTTAGATGAAACAGCAAGTCATATGGTAATTTGTTGCATAAAAATTCAATAAGAATAATTTTATTACTATAAATACTAATGCGAATTCTTTAGAATTTTTAATTACCTTTCATTACTAAATATTGAAAAATATATGATAGAAAACACTTTATTGATTATAAATTTAATATTTTATAATTAAAGTAATAAATAGATGGAAAGGTATGAATCTCAATTTATTCTTTATCAAATGGAAAATCGTAGTTAGTAACTGTCTTTATTCACGATACTAGTCACTCTCATCAATATTTTCCATCTGCAATGAAACTTCGGCAGCTGTAAAAAGCTTCCACTTGGTAAAGCTCATAAAAAACATAATTTGAGGATTTAAATAGTTTCAATCAATGATGAAACAATTTTAATGTTATTTAGTTAAAAAACTCGATGAACGAGTGAATATGTTGGAAATAGCTCTTCATAATCTCTGAAGAACTTCTTCTAAGCATTGATTACAAGCATGAGCTAAGCATTGATATACCAACAAATCTTGTGATATCCCCCTGCGTCTAGTGATGGCATGAAAGAAATTATTTACCTTTCAATTTTTTATAGCCTGAAGTGAACAAAATATTTGCTCAATATCTTGGTGAGACATTCATATAATTACATTAACCCGTCGTACCAAGTGGTTAGATTTTAGATCCACCTCGTCTTTCGTTTCGGATAAATTGGCAGCCATTTCATTAAACGAATAGCTTCTCCAATATCGTGAGTCACTTTTCCAATGCCTTTCATCTGTACGCGTCACTCTGTAGGTATTGAATGCTTCGTCATAATCGATCGAATATTGTGAGACGGCAGGTGGAGATGTTGTTATAAGAGTTACGAAATGTTGCAAAAGTCATGAGGGGGTTTTCGAAGTGTTCATCACGGGACTCAACAGAACTTCAGTAGGATATTCTTGCACTCTCGTTTGTTTTATTTACTATTGTTTCCTTGAATTTTCAATCTGAAGCGCTTCAGCAAAACAAATAGAATGAAATTTGTAAATGATAGTAAAACAATGGTGCCACATAGTTGTCCTGTAATGACTTTGTAGTTTTTTTGCTCTTTTTCTCAGACCTTTCATTTTCGATGAGCTACAACGATCTCTAAAGTTAAAAGGTTTGTTAGCATAAGCAAACCTTTTAGTTAAATTTGACTTGTTTTGTTGGAACAGGTTTTTATCACTTATAAAAATCATGTGTCTTTTAATTCATATGTTCATGAAGGAATGAATGATGAAACTGCTGGATGCGATCCTCGTTAAAATGGCAGAACTTTGAGAGACTGCAGTAAGAACAGCCAGTGCCACGTGAAGTGGATTCGCCAGGAGTGAAACGTCCGGAAAACTCGTGAATTGATGGGAGTTAAAATATAGGAATAAAAAGAGAAAAGTGAATGGGAAGAATTATCGAGGACGACTAATTACAGAATGCTTTAATCGTGGATTGCTTAAGCACAGTGAGGAGTTAAGAAGCAACTAAGCGGTGAAATAAAGAGATCACGAAATGGAGAGCTGTGACAAATCAATCCTCGGGGTGATGACTACTGATGATGATGTTGGTTTTCGGAAAGTGGCTGTTTAGAGCCCTACTATTTTGCAAAGATTTTGTTCATAATGTCTTAAAACATACCGTTGGAATCGGTCTGAACTCTTTATTCTATGATTTGAAAAATACAGACTCCTATCTAATTGATATAGAATAAAAAAGTAGATGAACCCAATACGGATATCGTATGAAATTATTCCTAAGCGTTTTACCAAATTGTGTTTGACATAAATTATTTTCCATGGTATGCGTTTAGAAAAACTATAACGATACCGCTGGTATCTGACGGATATCGCTTCTGTTTTCGGCGCTTTGTCAGCAAAAATAATAATTTAATATACCCTGCTATGCAGTAATCTACTCTAATATTACCATATGTAAACATGCTATATGACTAAATATCTGTTTTTTCCTCAACCATTGCGTTATATTTTACAATAAAATGCTGACAAAATATACATGGTTAATATTTTGACCATGGATTTGATGCTCTTTTTTGCGTGAAAAAGGTTTACAAAAGATTTAAATCTAATCTTAAGAACAAGTTTTCAAAAGTAATATACACAATCGAAGCTAATCCTCAGTAAATTCATAGCAGGCAGGAAATAAACAAAGTTCCCTGAAATTTCACATTAAGATGGTGTTGGGCGTAACTAAAGGTCTGTTGAACCCTTCTCTCATACACCATTTGGAGAGCCATTCACATGGTCCTTAACGTGTCAAACAGATTGTGCAAGGCAGCCAACACTACCCAGTGTCCTCAAAACGCCTTACAGTGCCGTTTTGGACCCGGCATTAAACTCTTCTGGCCTGCGGAAGCGAAACGCACCTACTAATTTTGTCTTCTCGGAACGTGTATTCAAGCGGCGCATGCTCTGCCTTTCAGCGCCTAATCTTCTCCGGCGGCAGGTGAAAGCTCTTGTGGGTCTTTTGACGGAGCTGACCCCTGACATTGGATGGCGATGGGGAAAGGGATAGAGCGGCGGTGTGCGATGGAAAACAAAAGATACATTGCGAGGGGATGAGTCGACCGTGGAGACTTGAACGGGCGTCCGCGCATGAATTCCGTCCGATATTGTTCGGATTGTCATTTTTACTCCGTTCCACTGACAACTTGGAACAGGCAATACAAGCTCCCTTCTTTTGCGAATATTAGGAAAGGCAAAGAGAGAGTACTTTGAGCAGGTGGTTAACTGATGCCTCGGGTGACAACTTAGATTTAAATAACACAATAGGAAGAGAAGAGAATGAGTGGCGAGCTGTTTAGAATATTCAGGAGCGACAGAATATCGTCTCCGCCCACACAAGCGTATGAATCCGCTCTATTTCATCTACATCTATCCTGCGAGCGGCTACCAAGTCACGAGGGATTTACCTTATTTACGAGGTAATTACCTTAACTTCAGATATATCGTGGGGAACATACATACAAAACATATGCGGCACAGCATTAAATAAACTAGGTTTTGTTAAGCGTATAATAGGAAGGTCCTCGGATGGAAAAGTAAAAGAGAGATGCTACTTTGCTCTGGTTAGGCCACACCTCGAATTTGCCGCGAGTATTTGGAATCCTGGTCATAAAGATTTAACAAAAAATTTGAGAAAAGCAGCACGCTTCATTAAAAACTGCTACGAACGAACATATAGTGTTACACAACTGTTAGAGGGATTGAGATGGGAGTCCCTAGAGACTCGGAGGCTGCACGCTAGGCTTAGCCTACTTGATAAATTCAGAACTGATATTTTTCCGAGCGACACAGAGAATATTATCATGACGCCTCACTACATTTCTAGGTCTGACAGATGCGATAAAATAAGAGAGATACTCTGCCGAACAGATATATACAAAAACTCGTTCTTTCCACGCACAATAAGCGACCACAATAAAAACTGAGCTCCTCCCAATACACTCTCATAGGATATGTCACCATTTCACCTTCAAAACTTTTACATCTTTACAAGGCTAGTGACCTACCACCCCGTGCCACACGCCCAAGCGGTGGCTCGCGGGGTAGTATGTAGATGTATATGTAGAGGGAAAGGGTATTAGGACATCTGCCATGAAAAATGGAGGGAAATTGTGAAAAGACATAGGGAATTGGGAAAGAGTGAAAGGGAATTATATGTCAACGGAGTGTCTCATTGTTGGTAACTCACTGTTTTCATTTTAGCTGCTTGTGGTGCGTGGAGAGAAGAAATTTGTGTTTCCTTTAGTTCTAAAAATATCTCTTGTATTTTTCCACGTCATTGGTTGGAGAGCTATTTTAAATTATATTCTCGGTGGTATCCTGAAACTTGCTCGATCGTAATTTTTAAAGAATGATTTTCCAGGATTTTTAATGATTAAAATCCCATATAAAATGAGTATGTGCCTCAAGTCTGTGTATAATTTGGCTTTTGGGGAATATCAGTACGAGATACTTCTATGGTTCCTCATATTTTTTGGATTTGTCTCGGATTTATTGTGATAAAATGGAAGTCGTGAGATGATCGAGAAAGCTGTTTTTTTATCGTCGGTAAGGTAGGTCATTGGTTAAAAGAGTTCCATCTCTGTAGTTTGCACATGATGGTGGCGGAACTGCCGAAACTAGTTGTATTCTTAATAACAAAATTGTGGGAGACACAAACTTTGATTTACTACAATGCCGACCTTCCACCTGGTGAAATCTTCAACTTTTGAATCGAGTTTAATCATCTTTATCAGACATATTTTTATCTAAAATATGCCCATAATGAAGTATTTTAGCTGTAGAAGTGACCTGTCTTAAGAAAGGCCAATGGACGAGACAATTAAAGAAAGGAGCTTAGGTAGCAACGTGAAGAAGAGATTAGTGAGCACGTAGATATGAAGTGTGGCTCAATGAGGTTGCTTTATCTAAACTGACGGCGAGAGTAGGCTTATGGCCTTTGAGAAGTTGGTGGGACTCAGCATGGAAATGCTTAAGCTGAGGCAAGCAAAGGCTTTGTGGAAAGAAAAGGTAGCTGTTACATTTTATGAGGTTTTTTTTTAGTATTTCCTCCAAAACTGGTGATTTTGTAACTCACGGTCATAAAATCGCGGTGGTAAATGATACTGCGCTACCTTCTTTGATTTTTCTACTGGTGATTTTATAATAACCTTGTGACATGCAAAGAGTTCCGCATTTAAGACGCGTTGTGGACACCCTAAAACGTACCTCGGTTTCCCAGATATAAGATTCCAGAGACATATATACCCTTTAACAGACAGGGATATTCCATATAACATATATAAATTACCCTTTCCCTTGGTTACACATTAGATAAATGTCCAATAAATAAATGCCTCGAAGGTTTATCAGAAGCAAGAAAAATCACCCTTAATAATGTACATTAGCAAGTTATCAGCATTATAATATCAATTTCTAAGAATATACGCGCAATTAATAAATCCAATATTTATCACCTTTCCATGTCATAAATGACTTCCCCTTGATAATTAGTTACAATGGAATATAGTTGTCCCAATGACACACATGCATCAGGCTACTTCCCTTTGTCGATGTAATGGGCACTGTCCTCCTGACGAATGGCCCTGGTGCGAATCCACTCAGCCCAATATCGATGTAATTGGCCCCGCTATCCTGGCGAATGGTCCCGGTTCAATTCCGCCCAGCCTCTCTCTGCTGTCTCCTTTCAGTTGTCAAGGATTGATGGGACTACCAAACATAAATATATATATGTATTAAATACCTCTCAGCTCGTATTCGTGGCTCTGATGATTGAATACTGACAACTGTCTCCTCATGGGCTGCATCTGATCACTGTCTTCCCGTCGAATCTCCGTACTGTCTCCGGCTCCAATTCCTCCATCCACCGTCTCCGATACGAAACTCTCCATTCACAATCTATTGCTCAAAAATCCCTTACCCTCCCTAGTGACCGGTATTTATAGCTAAACGTTTGTTTACGTAATTGTTGGTTTTGTTTGGTTTGCTCACCTGATATTTGTTTGTTTACATATTTTTGTCTATCATGTTAACTATTATATGCCCGCGTTCTATAACAATCCAATATTTATATCGCGTGAGTGAATCTTCCGCGGTAGTCAACCCACATGACCTTGGCGCAGCTTCGGATGTTAAAATAATTGCTATTATCCTAAAAGATGTGGAATAGCTACGTTACAATCTTTCGGCCGGAAAGTCTTGGTGCTCATGAGAAATGAAAATAGATTAATGGGAGTTAAAATATTCAGAAAGTTAATTTCTACTAATCGAATTATAATATCCTTTTGTGTCATTTTAAAAAACCGTAAATGATAACCGTTCAGTTCAAATGTAAAGCTGTTTTAAGCATACATCAGAGGCATCCTGGTTTATTGCTGCGAAATTTCTTGATTTTATGTTCAGCACTCTCACCCAAGCCTCCTATCCATCAGCCGCATCAAAGCTGAATGGAAATTCTTCAAGTAGGCGGCCGAATTTTCCTCGTGGCATTTATACCATTTATACCTGGTGGTGGCTATCATTAGTCGAAATACGATCAAGAAGAAGGTTGTGTAACGTCTAAAGGTAATTTAAATCTCTTTCCTCATGTTGTTCTTTAAATAAAAAGCTTGTGAATAGGGATACTAATGGCAAAAAAAGTGTTTTCGTCTCTATTCCCTCGGTTTATTGGTCTCGTCCATAGATATTAAGATTACTCCGAGCCATTGTTGTAACTCTAAGAGTGTGCTGAGATCCGCAGCAGTTAAACAAAACGGTAATATACCTCCATTTCCTCAGGTAAGATATCATAGGTGTTTCTGTCATTAGGGTGTCCCATTTCCATATTTACTGCACTCAGACCTGGCCATCTTTACAAATCTCAGCCATCAAGTTCTGTCACGTTGTCACGGATAGATTTCAGGCTTAGATTAATAGGAAACTCATAGAAGTCCATCAATCTCCGCTTCTTCTTCTTTCTGGTGATTCCTTTTCATTTGGTGGTTAAACGATGACATTGTACAGCGCCATATAACGCATTAATTTATTTTTAATTGATCGATTTGCCTACCTGTCGTTATAGTCACTGTCTTGATTCCATCTCGGAAAAAGTTTTAGTGCCTCTAACATGTTATTTTACATCTAACGCTGTATCTACAGGAGCATATTTAAAAAAAATGTAAAATTGCAGATAATGACAACAGCTACTAAACGAGAATATAAATGAATCCCATTTTATTGATTTGATGATGTTGACCAAATGCTAGCCTAATGCTAAAACGTACTTTCCGTAAAAATAATGAAGCAGAACTGAGCACTAAATCATAATTCCTCAAGATTCTGTGAAAACAAAAGAAATTTAACATATAATTTAATCAATCAACCTTGATTGATTGGAAATACGACTACCCCATTGAGCTTTATTCATTCACATCAGCTACTTCAAAACCCTTGGAACATGCTATATTGTACACATAATGTTTACAATATTGACTATGAAAGTAACAAGACAGATGCCAAAGCAAATCTTGTAGAGAATTCTACTCCCGTTAATAAATCTCCGTATTTTGGAAATATTATTCAACAATTGTGTTCACTACAAGGTAAAGAGAAATTATATTTAGTCCTGACTAAGAAATCGGGATTGAAACAATCTTACGTCAGGGTCCTTCGATGCTGTGAAGTTTCTGCATGTAACATTATGAGTTCCTGCTTTTGGTGAAGTTGCCGGGTTGAAAGTAGGCTCGTCATACTATGCGGGCAATAGAATAAAAAACTGAATTCATGAGATGAGAGGAAACAGTTTTAATGAGTTTCATTTTTTTTCCTTACCTAATTTGCTGGAGATGACCATCTGAGTTGAACGAGCGGGCAAGAGCGGAGAAAGTGGCAAACAATTCCAACGAGATAGTTCGAGATAAGGTGCCTAAAAAATTCATACTCGCCAGTTCGGAAAATGGAAAAAGATGGAAGAACTCCTTCACTTGACATTCTCTTTACGTTATTTGATACCCGTCTACTTGGGTGCGCTCGGAGAGAGCACTCGAATGAGTTTACTCGTGGCGTCACCCGAGAGCATTTCGGTCGTTGACTGTCGCAAACTCTCGCGAGAGACAAACGCTCTGATATTCTCTCTCATGTAGACAGTAAATGAGACATGAGGTTTTATTTGGCGTGGCGACCGTGCTCGATAAATCTAAGGCCTCTAAAGTATCGCGGAGAGCTTGCTCGCATAACATGAAGAGGAATATGTATTAACGCTCAGTCGCTGACCTCCATTAACCTAAATTTTGACACTCGTGACCCGCAATGGATTAACGGTCTTTACTCCTTCTCCACGATTGCTATATATCCTTGCTGCTGTGGAGCCGATGCCGTCTCTCAATCCTAAATTCTAAAAATAGTCGCCAATGTGATTGATATACGAGAACCTCGCTACGTTAGAATTTCACATAGCTCTTTCGTGCATCTGAATTTGAAAGGTTTCATTATTCAGAGAGAAAAATTACATTTTTTTGTTTTTTTTTTTAATTTTGACAAGAAACAACTATTGAATTAGGTTATCTATGACTTTTTCTAAGATAATTTCCATAAATTTCAGAGGGTTCTAACTTCTTAAGCAACCTTCCTTCCTCAGTGACGTGCTGTAAAACTTTTTTTGAAAGCAAAAACTCAAAAAAGTAGAAATGATTATTTGTTCGTATTTAGTTGAGTAAAGAAATATGTAAGTAATAGTAACATTTCAACGTGTTTTTGCAATTATTTGTTACTATATTGTGAAAGCGCTAAAACGCGTCTTACAAATTAGTTAGCGAATTATAAAAATCATCTTCTATTTGGAAGTATATTAGAACGTTAAGTCAGTGGAGCGACAGTTGTATGACTGTTCCCACATGGCAGAGTTTACTAGGAATTGCTACACGCATCGATATTTTGTTTGGCTTGGTGTGAATTTGTAAGGATGATCAACGCGCAAGCCGGTGGGGGTGGTAGGAGGCGGACCTTAGAGGTCATAAAAGCTGAGGCAGGAATGAGATGAACTGTAATTGCTCCAATCTCCTAGTTAATGCCGTGATGTTGCAAAAGAAGAATCCTCACAATGAGTTGTCGTATCTTTCTATAGACTATGCTGCCCCCCGTTGTAAGAGATCACGATAATTTTATTTCACACGTAGGAAAATCTTCTTGTGTACTTGTAACATTAGGGAGGCAACTGGAAAACGCCCATATTTGTTACTTCATCTTCGTAAAGAATAGGATCAAGGAGTTTGCGTCACTTTCATCATATTTACTCCATTTTCCAATGATGAAGTCGTCCCCTGCATTCATATGTTCTTTTATGTCGATTTCTACATTGGTTTGCATTGAATATGATTCCAATTAGGTACTATGCTACCTTCATTCCTTTAAATTCCGAATGCACGCTCTTCCTCAAGAGCTTTACTTACAAAGGTGCCCTTAAGACGGATTAAACCTGATAACTTACAAGCCGCTCGGTGCATTGTCTCGCAATCCACTCATCTTCCTACAGTTCGCCAATCCCCCGCGCCATTTCCTGAGTCATCAAACACTTCCACTCTACCGAGATATCCCCGCGTTCCTCAATCCGCTTCGGTTAACGCGTTTAGCGAGTGGTATCCGTTGCGTCATTTCTTTCAACTGCTCCTCGGGCGTAATGATTTACTCGCGTGAGGCGATGGGAGTCGAGGGTTAAGCGGGTCCGCGCGAGGATGCGGCCTGGGTGCCCCCGTTGGGACGGGGCGCGGGGATGATGATGGGGAAATTAATGAAGGTAGGGCGAGAGCTGAAGAGATGCATCTTGGCAGGCTCATCACAGCCGTTGCCACCACGCAGTGATGCAGCCGGCTCGCCCGAGGAACATGAGCTGTCACTAAATCGCATCCATACATTAGTACGCAATGGGAGTTTAACCCGTGGCGGAGTGAGATGGCCTCAAAAACGACCGGCCGCTTGTTTGCATCGACCCACTGCCCATTACCGATATGGTAAAGTTGCCATTGATGTGAGTTAAAAATTCAGGACATCACTAGGTCGTAATTTCTAAGTGCATAATAACACTGAGATGTATTTATAGAAATTTGTAATGCATATTACAAATCAAAACGCAATGGCCTACACAAACTCGTAGCCCTGCGTAATACAATGTTTTGAGTACCATGGTATATTGAATAATATGCATTATTAACTCGTAACTTTGGTTTCAATATTATCACTCCTTAAACCAACCATTTTTCTAAACACCTTTTTGTTGAAATGAATAAGCATTTCTCCACTCAATATGTTCTCAAGCTGTATGCACTAGCACCGCGGTTTTTCCCGGGGTTGCTCCCGCGTTGCATCATGTGGGTACAATGATTGTAGCAAATTGAATTGGTAACATATGGTATGGTTACAGAAAATACCATTTCAATAAAATTCATGCCAATTTAAAAGAGTAATGCTAATGTTTGGGTTGTGTTCTAAAGATTTTGTGGACCACAGATGAAGTGGCGTCATCTCAGCATTGAGCTCGTGCATTGACGCTTAGGAGAGATCTGCTCTACTTAGACTAAATATCAGATATGACAGGAGGAAAAAAGAAGGAAGTCAACTGCTAAGTCTATCCCGTTTACGAATAAATTATGTGAACCTTGCATGAAAAGAAAGTTTTACTCACGGACTTGCTTTGAGGGTGGTGTGAGGTGGGATTGTCAATGATTTATCGACACAAGCTCGTGTTTCCTTCTGGAGTGCTCGATTGAGCTCGTGGGATTTAATGCCTCATAAGATAGTGGGAGGTCATGTGAAACACACACAGGCAAGGAATAAAAATGAATAATTTGTGACTATATTTTTGATAGTAGATACATCGTGGTTTGGGACTAGAATGGAACGTGCATGAACTTTCGGTCCGTGATCATAATTATTATTTTTTAATGTTTGAAGAAAATGTTTGACGGGACAGATATGTTGCAAAAACTGTATAATAGATTGTACCAGCGGATTGAAATAGTCAATTTCAATGAACAACGGAGATTCTATTTTTTTAAATAGAGAATTTCGACCAAGCCTGCTTGTACATATACGTGTGCGTAAGAGGCACCTGCATGTTATGGTCTTTAATAAATCAAATTGGAATCTTATACTCCCGAGTCAATACGCTACTAAGCTTAATATATTGCAAGTAATAAGTCGAACCAAATAAAATAATGGTTAACCTTTCTTAAAAGATAAATCAAATTTATATCAGTCGATGTCGGTAGGTGATTCAACTTTTTTTAGATACTTAACAACATAATCTGCAACTTCGAAATAATTTTTTCACGGGACTGTGCGGCGCCGATAAACTCTTTATTCATTAAAATTACAGTTTATCAGGAAAATAGGACAAGTTATTACAATTATTTTACTCTAATTTGCAAAATATTAAAACTAAACTTTTCATTTTTATATAGCTACATCGAGAGTACCTACTTCTACTAGTACGCGGGTTTCAATGTAATTTCGGTGTTCTACCGTATCATTTATGCATGCCTGGCGTGGAAGCACCCCCTGCCACACACCCTTTGGGTGGCTTGCAGGGTATGACGTAGATGTAGATGTACTTTCCGAAGATGGATCCATTTTGCAAAAATAAAATGGATGCAATAGTCCCTTGTGTAGAGAGCTGTAAAGTCTATCTATTCATTATAGATGAATCGCCTGCTTGGCACTGAGCATCTTACATTAATTTCAATCCACTTTTCATGTTAACAGATGTGTGCAACAGAACAGCTGGCTTGGAATTCTTACACGTGATTTCGCACTCTTGCTAATGGTACCGCACAATCACCCCAAGCAGAGACTTAATTTTTCTCGTCATGCCTCGATTTTGCATATAAAGGGCCCTCAATGGGCCGAATGCAATGGAAGTACTCGGTTCCACTCAATCGCCGAAAATAAGCGTCATTGGGCTCAGATCGAATTCGGTGGAGCGATCCTCTTATTTGTGTCGCCCCTGTCAGCAATTGACAGTAAGTGAGACATTACCTAATCTTTTGATGCGCGTTAAGTTCTTAATGCTAATATTCCTTTATTGTGTTGAAAAGACGTTTATGCTTGTCTCATCCGTGAGAGTTGTTATTTATTTTTGATTTGTTTTAAACAGCACCAAAATCATATCGTTAGTTATTTTACGCCGGGTGAGTCAACTAACGGCCTTGTACAGATGCAAAATCCTTGCCCCAAGTGCTAAAAATCTATCTCACATGAAAAGGCGAGGACTTTTTACCGCACTGATTATTTACCGCGAAAAGTCGAGATTCACCCAGTAGGAAAGAGGCACAACCGTTCACCGCATTAAAATGGTTTCCTCGACGGCCGTGGAGAGGAAGAGGCGTGCAAGTGGCGAGAATTGCATTGCAATTAAACCGCTTTGAATTAGCTGATGACGGAAGTTCACTCCGCTACCCCCTCGGGAGCCGAGGATTCATTAACCTTTTTAAAGAGCGGTGCTCAGCCGTGGATCCGTGACATTATACGCCCCCGAGGGCTCCGGCCCCCGTTGAATGAGGAGATGAGGGGCGATGAAGAGAGGGGATCGGGGTGGGATGAGAAGACACCCTCCCCCCCGGAGAACGAGGCGGTATCCATCGCTTCGATCACGGCATTAAGGCCTTCTTCTTCCTCCTACGAAGAATCTCCCCCGTTGTCAGGTTCTCACGCGGCTTTACGTGACCGGGGACTTGTAAACAGCCAGCGGGATGGTGGTGCTTCTCGCTTGGCGGAAGAAGACGGCGAAAGTCTATTTGGCGACTTTATGCGACTGTCAGGATCGTTCTCTACACTTATTTGCGGGCCGGTTGGTGGGTCGACAGCTGGGATGTGGAAAGGGGGGGGGTGGATAACACGGGGAGGAGGGATGACAGAAAGAAATTCCGGGAGGGGATGGGGACGGAGGAGAAAAGTGACTTTTACCGCTCTCAGGTTTTCCGCTCTTATGCATCCACCTTATATTTACCGCTTACTGCTGCCATCTGACTCGGCAATTAGCTTTCCCGCATTTCTCCAAGCCTCAGCGCATTTAAGTCACATGAAGTCTTGGCGTCCGGATTCAAGTGATAAAGCAGAAACGACAGCAATCAGTGTTGTAATTGAAGGCAATCTGCATATGACAGTTTCCTTTTCCCGAATTGTGCGCTGATACGACTTCAGAGGAGATGATATCAGAGACAGATTAGGCCGATGCCAATCTTGTTCATGGCTGTTATTTCATTAAGAAAAATGTCAATTTTGGGGTATTGATCTGAAATATGTTCAAGCATTTTAGTAAAACAATTTAGGAAGATTTTTAGATCGTAGAAAATCATAGAATCATTCATATGGACGAAATGATCCGTACTTTAAGTCCTTAATTGCCTCCTTATGTTCTCTTACAGAAACGAAATTAAAATCATAAGTTCTCTTCCCAGGAGGAATTCCTAGGAAGAGCCATTATGCCGGTTCTGGTAGGAATTGGCCGTGCATGATTTATGTTGCACCAGTTTGGTTTATGGTAAGAAATAGGTGAAATTAGTCGGATTTCTGTACCTTCCTCGAAGATACAATCCAAACACCTATAATAAACAGCGCTGAAAGTATTCATAAATAGTAAAGCTAGTGGCACCTCTTCATTAGATGTTGTACTAGTGATAAGTTATTTCTGTGGATATGAAAGAGCATTTCGTACTTTTTCACACTGAGGAAGAAATAAATATGAAAAAATCAAAAGAAACTAACAACATTGGCGAAAGAACTGATAACTTGCAGTCTTATTCTTTTTTTTCAAAGATTCGATGCTCACAAGTTATTTCGAAGCGCGATACAAGAAATTAAGTTTGATTTGTGCAGAATTTAATGATAACATCTGATTAAAATGTCATTTTTTCACATACGTGTTATTTTTTAATTTTAGTTCATCTAATAATTGTGTATTGTTTGCATAACTATTTGTTTTAGCTTGGCTAATGTTTACCGTAATTGAGGCTTTGAGGTGACAGACTTTTGAAGATTTTTCATCCAAAATAAATCTAAAGCTCCGACTAGCATTTACTCATAATTGTATTGATGAAGAATATTTCTTTCAGTAGATGAATTAATTCTTCCATGTGCAGTGCTCAAATTTCACGAAATATAGCCCGGATTTCACAAGTATATACATATATATTATTCATTATGCATGCTTATATTGCATATAGTATTAGTCTCCACATATTATTTATTATCCCTTTGAGTGAAATTTTAGCCTGAAATTCAACTTTTTAGATTATCATGCAGAATTTAAAATTTCCCAAATCATGATTAACTACGTTCCACGCTGGTAGTGAATTATTTTACTCGTGAAACTGAAGATAGGTACATTTATTTTTTCATACGAATCAGTGAAAAAGGATTGAGATGGTACGAAAATGAAAAGTAGCAATCTCCAAGCATAGGATTCAAGAGATGACTTGAAAAAAAGCCTTAAATTAATTTTCTATTATTTCATTTTATGATCCACAGTGTCTTTAAATTTTCCTAAATTCGGCAAAATACAATCAAGATTTGACTAAGTAACAGATATGACAGTAAGTTGTTTCAAACTGAAAATACAAAAATAATTTTCTCAACTTACTTTGTCAAGTTTTCCACAGCGTCGGTCAAAACGGATTAGTTATTTCTGCTTTTTATGTTTTACTACTAATATTTTAAAGATATATGTTACAGAAAATGTGTCTTCTCGTCTTATACACCCTGCGCTGAAAGGAATGTAACATTATGTCTACCCAATTTCTTCCATTCCATTCATCCGTGGGTTCTCTGCATCTAAAAAGCATTCCACTCATGGAACCTTTTGGCATATTTACGATGTAATTTCTGCTTTGGAGGCAGTGGCATGAGAAACGCATTGCTGCCGGTTGAAATTTCATTTCAGAATCGAATTTAATTTCCACTCACTTTCTCTCTCCTGCTATCGATGAGCGTCACATATTACTATTACCATCGATCTAACAGAAATTTATTGTCCCATTTAATCTGACCCCTTGATTATTAAGTAGATCTATATCATGTGGTTTGACACTAAATAATTTTCAAGAGCTCCGATGAGCTTGGCAGAAAGGCCTACTTTTGCATTGGACCACTTCACGCATCTTTTGAGACATGAATGTCTTTATATGCCACCAATAACGTCTTTATCACTCATCACTTCTATATCTCATTATTTCTTGCCCAGCGGTTGAGTAAGAAGCATATGCTGCCCCTATAATATTCTTCATTTACTGATAGGTTATAGCCCATCAATAGCACCGAGTAGGCATGCAATTTCCTTATTAGGCCGATGAATCTAGCTCCTCGTGTTGCACCGAATAACTGAGATATTTTTCCCCTCAAATGATTCGGGCCCTCACGCCATGTCTGCAATCAACCTCGAATTTACTCTCTTGACTTGATTGATTAAAATTTTCCTTCTAGGAAATAAGTTACCCGTGGAAATAGTTTCCCCTTGGACTCAGATACTTGATAGCCGAGAGAAATACCTGCAAAAGCACTGTGTTAGGTTTCTTTGTTATAGTACTATTGTATTGTCGTCCAGTCTAATTAAAGATCTTCATCCGAAGGCAAACATCTCATCATTAATTCCTAAAGCGCAGTTCAAATCCTCGACCTTTATGTTACCCGTCCGGCCTTCCCACAGTAGATTGCAGGGATAAATGTATTATAATATACAAGAATAAAAAGTGAAGTCTGGGAAAATTCACCATCGGCCATGTTTATTTGATCATGTTTACGGGCAACTCACCAAAAACAGGAAGACTGATGATGAACACGAAGGGAATCCTGGGTGGTTCCTCTCGAAATAGTGTAATCTAAAATACCAAAATATATCATCAGCAAAAGCTTCTCTCTCTGGTAACAGTAATATATTTCTTTTTATTTTTTGCAATACAGGTTTATCGCAAAAGTTCAAACCTTAAAATATGGCAATGAAGGCCAAATATTTTGTTTGGTAGCAAACGCCCGATGAAATGCAAGTTCGATGAGAGGAGATCTGACTGATCGAAGAAGAAAACTCATCGGACGCTAATTCTGCCACTTAGCAGCCCGTTCAAATTATTGAAAGGAGACAAGGATGGGAAAAATTATCGAGAATGGAGTACATGTGGCAAATTGTGAGGGACTTACGGCGAATACATCACATTTCATTCTTCAACGTGATGCCAACCGTCCAATGATGACAGAGTTGGTTGAGAAGTGTAAAATACTCCGATTAATGACTGCTGAATTTTGATCAGATTTCGAAAAAAAGGCTCCGCACTTTAGTCTTTCAGCGGAATACATTCCCCTCCTATACCGACCCTAAAACACTCTGGACCGTTCAACAGTGAGTTTCTTGTTTCCCTTAAAACCAGTAACATCCACTGTTTCTAACTATCTTCATCTTGGCTACCGCGGTCCTGGTCACTTCTTACATATTCCGCGACCCCTGCCCTCCTCATCACTCTACTCATTTTCCGCCTACCTCACTACCGCGCTCGATCGTGCGTCGCTACGACGACCACCGGCAACGAGTACGAATATCTCGATACAACTACGCTAAACTCTAAATTTTTTCATTACTTTGACTGTACATTTTGTGTGTAAAATAGGTTAAACTTAACTCTTCCAATATTTATGAATTTCTAAAGTCTTTAGTTTTAAATTAATTATAGCTGTAAACATTGCAATTCTACTTATTGTACTTGACATCGTGCTTACCATTCTTATTCCATCATAGCACTTTATGAACACTTCATAGTTTGAACACTTTTTCTCGTCTTATATAATTTCAGGCAATCCTAGTCCTGAAAGGAAACAAAAAGCAAAGAATGCCATATCTCACAATCGTATAACATTGAATTGCAGGATATCTCGAGTTAACTCCCTAGGGGTATTTCGTAATATTTTTTGCTTATTTTCATTTGAAAACACATTGCGAATTACTTTTGATTTTCCGCAGACGCTCATGGGCACCACGAAGTTCTACCTATAGCGTTATCGCGTAGCAACGGAATTTTGCTTTATTTTAATATTCCTTTAACATTTTTACTTACAGGTGTCCCAATAAGTTTAGACAAGGTCACTTTGTATGTAAAAATGAAAAATTAATGGCAATCATTCCTATGTAATCCAACAAATATGGTATAATATCACGATACTGTGGTTAATATTTTTTTCCTTATGAAAAAGATATCCGTTTATTTAGAGCTATAAACAACAGTCGAACAGAGATATATCAATACAAAATGTTCTATTTCTTGAATGTGATCCATTTTTGCCCTTTTAAAAACGCTCATTTGAAAAAAAAAATTGCCTGGAAACATTAGCGCTAAAGTTAAAACCGCGATGAACGAATCAAACCAATCGTTGAAACTCTTGAAATTCAAACTTTTTCTCTTCATTCCAAATTCGAGGCGCTCTGGGATGGAGCTCAATGAAGAGTCATAAAATTCAAAATATGGGAGATATAATTTAGTCAGGTCTCGCTCTATTTCTTTTTAATAGGAGTTTTTTTCATCTGCCGGCACGAATTAACATCCACATTTTTTTCTGCTCTCGTCGAGGGCACAATGGCCCTTACTCTGCCGATTTGGCTTTTAATGCGGCCACTGAATTTCGACCTGCACTAACATCCGAACAATGAACCCTCGGTTTCTTTGGCTCTGAATAATGATTTTTGGAGTGGGCGCGACGTCCCCACCCACCTTCCTCGGAAAGATTATAGGGATGAGAGAAAGTAGGAGAGGGGAGTAAAAGAGGAGGGAGTGGATTGTAGGAGAAGTAGAGATTCCGCCCGCCAAGCGGCGCGAGAGATTACAGATCTCGCAAAAGTTCATGGCGATGTGCAGGGGACAACTTTAGGACGTGGGCTGCTGAACTTTCACAGTCCTGTGAAACGAGGAAGGAAGGGAGGATGGAAGATTGTAGAACCTTCGTGATTGCTTCCAAAACAAGCGGCTAACAGCTAACTGGTGACCCGTTGTGACTCATCTCACAATGAGACCTTAAGATTGGGTCCTTAGTGCAGTCACGACGATGGGTGAATTGACTACTTGCGTGATAGCCTTACTCTCTAGCTTTTTTGTTAAGTAGTTTGGTTCTTCTGCCTCCCTCTAACTCTCTTGTTGCCATCTTCTCTTCCCCTCCGTCCTTTCCATCAACCCCATTCACTACTGGCTCCCGAAGAAGTTTTTGGTACAGACCTGCGCCAGAAAGTTTTTTGGGAGCTATACATGGTGTGCAGTAATTCATTTGGTTGAAAGAAGCGACATTTTTATTGAACAAATAAGCATGAAACATTGCATGTGCTTTCTCATTAAAAATATCTTTAGATAACAGTTTCAAAAATTGGAAAATTTGGTTCCTTGGCAATTCCCTGCAATTTTAGCTCGTACTCCTATGGCACATGACATATATTTCCTAGTATTTCGGTTATATATGAACAGATTTTCAGATAAATGAGAAATAATACATTTATAATTATTATAAATTGTGATAACAAATATCAAGGTATCATATTGAAGTGCAGCATTCGAAAACAACATATTTAAGAGTAATATCGTTAAAATTTCGAAAAGGTACCAAAAACTCTTGTCATTACACGCTTTAATAGAAAAAAGAGAAAATCAAATTATTGTTCAAGTTCCATTACTTCTTGCGCGGTGAGTTCAAATATATAGGTAATCAGATGCACTTTAGTGAATTATGTTCCATGAAGTTTTTCTCGATATTTCAAGTTTATTTATTAATTTATTTAAATGTGCTCTCAGTGACCCACGTTTACCTCTCAAGCCATCTGAAGGCTATTTCCAATTAGTTATGACTATTTCCCAACTTAATGTTTGATTGATTTTAATATTCTAGAAAATGCTTCGAAAGTAGGAGTATAGACTTATAGAGCTTACACGAAAAAGCACGCATCATGATAAACTGTGATAATTCTTTACAGTTTCCTCCCTTTCACAAGGCATTCATCATTCATTCTTTGGTGATAGAACATTAACAAAGCACCTGATGTGATATATTAACACTTTTCCAGTAGTTAATTTTACTTTAATGTACGTTGCTACCTAAAAGTAACACTGTGACCATGAATAAATTCTTGAGAAATCTATGGATCCACTAAAACCGATGTTAGACAGAGTACAGTGATCAAGCGAGGATTTTTTTACGCCAAGGCATGAATAAAATCTCAGAAATGGAAAACGAGTTTCTCAGAAAACATTTTGGGGCGTCTTAAAAACAGAAAAAGGGAAAGAAAAGTTTTGACAATGGAAGAGCGAAAACCTTTCCGAGAAAAAAGAAAAGAGAAATGATGATAAACAATGAAAACAAACTAAGAAGGATAAAAATGCTAGATAAAATTTGGAAATGATGAGTATCGACTGTCGGTTACATAATTTAGATGGATAACAAAGAAAGCGCATTTTTTATCATGCTTATTAGTAGGAAAAGAGCAACCAGTGCGTCCTAGGAATAAAGAAAGAAATGCGGTATTGGAAGACATAATACTGGATTTAACTAAGTTCAGAAGACTGATACAAAACTTCCCGGAAAAGAGAACGGGGATGAAAAAATATTTAAGAGGAGTCATAGAAGCGGAATGTTAATAACAAAAATGAATGCGTTGGATTATTTTACGTGGCGCTTGTACAGCCGGAGTCGAGAGAGAATGAACTCGTGATATTCTGTTCTGTGATTGGTGTTTTTCCGGCAAAAGTGACTTCCCCCGACCCAACCGGCAGAGGAGGGAGAGGTGCTGAATGGGTGGACCGCGCTCTTGCCCTCGGGGGCCCGGCCCGAGAGGAGACTTTCCCTAATTTCCAGCCTCTCTCCCTCCACCTTTATTAGTGGAGCACGCCCCTCGCTCGCATCACTTCCTCCAGCCCACTCGCTCAGCTCATTTTGCCCGAATTTGCTTGCTATTAAAAACTTTTACTTCCTTCGCGCTGGGACAGTGATAACTCCGATCCTTTGAAACAGGTCGCCGACTGAGGGCGGCCAAAGGACGAGTGCCCTTAGCGGACACATTTTACCTCTCTTTCCGCTCGTATATATTGGAATCAATATTTAATCTTATATCGCCAACTTTCTTCCAAGTGGCTTTCTTTTAAAAAATAGTTGGAAATAAGATCTAATCAATACAAGCGTTGTAATATGCTTGCATGCATATTAGACGCTTGATGCATGGAGACGACGCCAGAGAGGAGATGGAGAAGACCAGAAGAAAAATCTAAAGCTAAGGAGATAAAGTGTCTCAGAAACAAAACTGCCATGAAGGATTCCACAGTTTTTTGTTTATTTGCATTTTTTGGGTTATACTCGCGTTGAACCATTTTCCCATTCATTAGGACCTGAATAAATCCGATTTTAATGCCGGCAAAACGGTTGTCCATAAAAATTGTTCAACGTGGGGAGAACCTGAAAAATATGAATATACCTCAGAAAACAGACTAATGCCTACTCTTATGGACTGAAAGAATAATATAGGAGCTATAAGTGCACTTGGGGTATAACCATAGCTGGTGAAATTATGAAGAAAAAAAGGGGTTGTAAATATCAGTAAGAATGCCGAAAATTAGCCTGTAATGGTAGCGAGTCGAAATACAAATGGTAGCATTTGCGCAGAATTATCACCTAGGTCAAGAGTGCATTCCTTAAGATTGCCACTGGTGTAACATCTGGTGCTTCCAGGAGAACTCTTTGCAGGAACACCAAGGAATGGAATTTGCCATGAAAAACTCATTTGACTTGACCGGGTTCCCTTAAACCCCCGTCAAAATCTGCCACCCAGGGAATGTCTTTGTGGCATAACTAGCTAAAAACCTGACTGGAATATCACTGAGGACAGAAGGCGTAACTTTGTGGAGATTCTTAATATTCATGTTAAAGAATAAACCAATTGTAACTTCCACACAAGATTTATATAAACTGACCCAGGTTTCCATAATGACACAAGATGTGTCGAAACACCTGGGTCGGTTTAAATAAATCTTGTGTGGAAGTTACAATTGGTTTATTCTTTAATATGAACCTGACCGGAAATAGCGAAATCCGGGTTCGAGTATCGGTCAAGTAAAATGATTTTTTCGCGGCTAATTCCATTACTTGGTGTATTTAAACCCGTGCTAGTGACTTCGTGCCATCCGTTTGTACATGTAATGATTGAGAAAAAAAATAATGCAGAAATTCTTCTCGTGTTCTCCACCCAGTTAGGCTCTCCACATTGGCCGACATATTGATAACAAAACTAATCTATGTTCTCTCATTGTCGTGCTGACTCTTGGAACTGGAGTAGGAACAAAAAAGACGATGACTAATTCGCATATTGAAACGTCGGCCAATATGGAAAATAAATCGCGGTGGAGATCCCGAGAAGAATTCTTGCACTTCATTACCAACCTGAAAATGTTCAATCATATGTTCACATCAACTTTCCAGTTCCGCATGCCTCTTAGTTCAGTTGCCAAGATTTGCTTCTCTTATCTAAAAATATCTGCACAGTTTGATCAAGCTTTTTGTGGATCGTAAATATTGTCGCGAGATGCGCTACACCCCAATCGGACTACCATCGCAGGTACCATGGTAGTAACCCTTCAAACATTCACACTATTATCGTAGACTCAGTGTTCCCCTCACCCTACTCACCAGGACATCGCGACGAACAACTAAAGAGTAAGCGAACGAAATAAGGAACACCGTATTCCTGGGGAATTTTTGTGCTTTTTGAAATGTTTTCTCAAGCAAATAACACATTCATATGCTTATTTATTAAAGAAGCACCTTATGCTTAACTCTGATGATTGGATTTTTTAATTATCGTTATTCTTCATTTCCTGTTTCCGATTGAGACACCAGCGCATTACTGTATGGCATCGGTAATCGACAGTGTTAGGAACTAAGGATTATCATGGCCCAAACGTGCAATCACACCACGAGTTCAGACAACCATTCTACGGACCATCTCACGTACGAAATTAATGTGAACGCGGCACTAATGATTCGTTCCCGTCCTCTCAAGTATTATGCAGCTTTGTGGGAAGTGTTGCTTACCGTGTATTGTCTTCCACCCTTCCCTACTTAGGTGATCCCTTTCACACGTACCCTACCCTTCTTGATGTTAGGATTATCGCAGGCAAATGCCACTAAGTTTTGCTATCGATATTCTCATGATAGAAATGGACTACAGACCAGAGGCTAAGAAGGATGCAGGAAGACACACAGCGAAATGGGTCCCGGAGAAGATCCTGAGTCAAATCCTTGAGGGATGGAAGATGACGAATACATAAACTACGCCCAGGCTTTCAATGTCGCTTTTTACTAAAATTTTGATTGATAGTATTTTTACTTATGATGTTCATCCATGAGTTAAAAAGTGGATAAAAAAGAGCAAAGTTCAAAGAGGTCGTAGCTTTCATGAACTCAGCGTAGAAAGAGAAGAAATTCAGGGAAAGCATTCTGGGGAGATGAGCATGGATAACCTTTTCGAGGGTTATGCACGAGGAATCGAAAGAATTTTGATGGTATCCGTCGCGTTTACTAAATGAGAGAATGCATATACGCACTTTCAAATTGGCACGTAGAAATAAAGTAAACGATGAAAATTTATGATACAGCTCTCGTCTATGTTTTTTCTAATTACTTGAGGTTTTTTTCTGACACAGGGTAGATTTCATGTAGGCTACTTCACCAAAAATGGTTGCAAATATAGTGAACATCAATGAGGTAAGTTTAACATGTAATAATTACTTAATATATACATTTCCCAGGGCCAAAATTGGGCCATTGTTAACTCATTGAAGAATATGTACTGTCCCTCTTTCTGGATTAATAAATCACAGATATTGGTCTCCCATAAGATGATAAAAAGGCATGAATTTCGTCGTAAGGTTTTAAGGTAACTGTGGTTCCAATGAAAGGTTCTTTGAATAAAAACTTCTTTTGGTCACTTCCATTGTAAGCTGAAATTTCCAAGTTCTTTTAAATTTTAGAAAAATCCTTTTGCACTTTTAATGGCAAAATGTAAGGACTATATGTTTTATTCTTTATTCTTAAAATCCTGATTTGTAAGCTAATTGTAAATCAGGCCTAAGTATCAGTCGTGAGCGAGCGTAGTAAGACACTTCGTTAGTTTTTTTCTCTGTGAATGTCATCCACGTTTATATTGTAATCGAGAGAGCATGGTGACTTTTCACTAAAGCTTATCGTTGTTTTCATCTTTCCAGCATGAAGATGAAAATGAATCCGTCCAGTTCATGAGCCCCTCATTCCAATTTAGCGCCTTAATCTCTTTTATCTATATTATTTCCTCCCTCATTCCCTGTAAGAAAATATTATTATTTTTTTTCTGGTTATTACCCCCATCAGAGCAAATATGATATCGAAGTGGCTCATGAAATTGGGACTTAGAAGTGCTGCTATTTCATTAATATTATGCATGGGATTTTTTTTCTTTATTATAACTTATATTAAAATATTGCTCAAATTCTTCGCCGGAATCATTTCAATAGATTCTCCAGGACAGCCTGTTTATAATACATACAGTGACATTTACATTTTCTATAGCATACATATGATTAGCGTAATATAATGAATGACATTGGTATAGTCTATAGAGATAAAATACTTCTTATGTTCGGAACTTTCAGAGACTCATGATGCTTTTTCTAAAATATGAGACAGTTGAAGTAAAACGAATAATTTATGTGATGAAAACCTTAATTTAATTTTTTCCTAAGCATCCTTATATTATGCATGTCGTGAAAAGTTGAAAAATTGCAAATGTTTTTCGTTGTATCCCTTTGGAGACTATAATAGACCGTAGCAGAGGAGTTCATTAAAATAGTATTTTCCCTTAGTCATCGTTATTTTCCTTGGACAGTGAGTTTGATCCGTTTGATGTGAATGTAAAAAGAAATCTAGGATGGAAAAAATATTGCATGAGGAACTTTTCAGTTAAAAGATATTGTGTCTTATAAGCGTGCAAATTTTCTGATCTTTCAGGAAAAATTTCAACATTTTTGGAACTTCAACATGGAAATTTTTTTATAATACGTGCAGGATACGAAAAATGGTTACAAAAAGCGGTCTGAAATTTTCCAAATTTTAGTGTTCTTGCTCCGCAATGATGAAATCCGATAATGGATAATTCTTGTTTTTGAAATCGTCAATGAATTTGAATCTCAGCATAATTTTACAGTATTTCTTTCTTATTCGGCACGTGTCCGTTATCATGCGTTATTTTTTATACCTGCGTTATATGCGTTCTTCTTTTATGCCGTGATATAGGGATCACTTCTGTGACAGCCAAGGCTCTCAGGTCTAAATTTAAAATGAAGGATTTAGGTCCTGTTTGCCATTGTCTAGGAAAACTGGTTGAAAGGGATAGAAAGGAAGGTAAAATCAAACTTAGCCAATCTCAATATTTGTTAAATGTACTAAGTAAGTTTGAAATGTCAAGTTGTAAGCCTGTTTGTACTCCCTTGGAACCTAAAATTAAACTAGATGCATGTAAATCTGAAGATTGCATTGATGTACCATATCAATGAGTTATTGGTTCATTGATGTATCTTTGTGTAACTACCAGACCTGATATTGCATATGCTGTATCAACTAACCTTAGAACCTAAAATTTAACTAGATGCATGTAAATCTGAAGATTGCATTGATGTACCATATCAAAGAGTTATTGGTTCATTGATGTATCTTTGTGTAACTACCAGACCTGTAATTGCGCATGCTGTATCAACTCTTAGCCAGTTCAACGTCAATCATTCTGAAGAACACTGGCAAGCTGTAAAAAGAGTGCTTAGATACTTAAAAGGTACAGTACACAAAGGTCTAGTTTTTTTGTAAAGGCAAATCCAAATGAATTGGGTATGCAGATGCTGATAGGGCAAATAATTAAATAGACAGCAAATCATATACAGGGTACGTATATTCTTAGGACCTATAACAGGGATGTATTGCATGATTGAGCTTGAATAAAGGTACGTTACACTACCATGCACAAAAGCGAAGCACGATGGTGAGAAAAATTGACCAAATCAGAGAAGTGAGTGATGCAGTTCCTTATCTTAAGGCCCTATTACGCCAGAAACCTTGTTTCCCAGCGTGCTGTGCAGTAATTGCGAGAACTCAAGCTCGGAATTAGAGGATGGGCTATTTTCCTTTATCTCATTTCCAAGAGCTGCTGGAGTGGATATTAGTTTGGCGCTAAGCCATTTGATCTCGTGGTCAATATTAACGCTGCGTTCAGCCATAGTGGAATTTTCGGGGAGTCCAAGCCTAAAATGTCTCTTTAAGCCTAGCGGCAATAGTTCCACCAGTATTCCCCATGCAAACTTGGCCTCATTTGCATAGAATTTTAGAGACACCTGATTGTTGTTGTACTCCGCATTTAAATCTGACGTACTTATCCTCAACGACATTTGCTCACTCTTTTGGCGATAGAGGAATTGTCCGTTGAAGCGTCTGTGCTGTTTAAAAATTTGGGCCAGTGGAATTTCCGAGAAGAATTTACGCAACACCATTCTGTTTGTTGACAGGGCTTTCCATTATTCTGACTCTTACGGGTGGTATAGTTGCTCTGATAGAAGGGAAACCTGGGAGATGGACTCTAAGATCCCTAGCGCAATTCTTTGGCCTGGTTCAATGATGTCCGGTTGATGATAACCGCAACATAACTCAGCCTTTGCGTTGGTTTAATGTAATCAAAGAGTTTAGGATTTTGTGTATTATGGCAGATTGCCTGTGTATGGACGAGACGATTATCGATAGAAGAACGCTTTAGCATTGTTACATTTGTCGAGAAAACATTCCTTCCTAGCATTTGGAGGGGCTCTCTCCGCACCTATATCCTTCTTCCTCTCTTTCCACTTCATGTTACTCCCCGTACCACACGCAACAGCTGTCTTATTAACATCCCCAAATTTCGTCTTTCAATACCCCAGCGTTCCCTATTTTACCGCATTCTAAAAACTTTTAACTCCCTGGCTTCGCATTCACCCTCCCTGGACCTCTTCTCGCCACCCTCCGCTTTCAAATCCTTCCTAATACTAAACAGATCTGCAAATTAGTCCCATCTATCCTGTTAACATATCGCTAAGTCCCCGTCCACTTTCTCATGTTCTTCCGTATCTATTCTATTTTCTGTTATATGCCTGTTATTATTTTATATTTTGTTAATGCTTATAATTTATTTGTTTGGTAGTCATCCAATGTTAAAAGCCTTCGTGCCGTTTCTGGGACTTTTTCAAGTACATAAATTTGACCAGATATTATCAAACCTGGCCTGTGCGCCATCAGAAAAACCCGAGGCATATGGTCCATGTTGACACCGCTTTGGAAAGACACTGTCGGCTAAAGGAATGTAATCGCCCTTCTCTCTCTTTCTCTTCAATTCGTGGATTTCTCTCGCCTTCGGCCATAGCATCAGAAGAACTCATACCATCGCCTATTAAATTGAACTTCAGTTTGAAAACGGTGGTAATTTTATTCCCAAACGTGCAATTATTTGGACTAATAGAGCAAGGATAATCAAATGTATATTATGTAGGCTCAGAATGATTGGCAATTAAATAATTCTTCCACGAATAGAAAGTGAAATGAGGCCGGAAGAAATTTGATCGGATGATGAAAGGAAATAAATCCTTAGTGGTTTAATGTTTGTTCCCTCGATGTGACAGTCCAAAACATCCTATGCTGGACCTTTTTGGAAGACTTTTTTCTACCGCGAGGAGACTTTTCCAGTAATTATTCTATCTTTAACACTGGTCTCTGGTGACATGAGTAACTTTTCCAAAAGTTGCCCATAATGTCACCTTTATTATATGCGATTGCGACTTATCTCGGCTTGAAAAAATGAATTTTTCAGTATATTTATTCAGCTTAAGTTCTTCATTTTTAAACGTAAGATTATATCCCGCTTAAAGCTAGCGTTAAGTGGAGCTCATTTGGACAAGAGGGCAAAATTGTAAAAATTTTGGATTCTCCTAATTTTCATGGATAAAAAATTTCCTCATCGTTTCATATAGGGTGTAGGCAATGGTGCCGTGGATGCACATTTTAGCCCAAGAGGATGTTTTAAGAGGAAGAGAAAAATTTAAAAAGGAAAAATTGAAATGTTCCATTACATTTTTCCCCGGGCCCCAGAGCCCTTTCAGCTCTTGGCATTATGGTCTTAGGACAAAAGACATGTCGATGTTTTGGAGATGCGTAGAAAATTATACTGAGATTCTCTACTAAGTTCTGCGAACCGAGTTAAATCTGCAATTTTGTGAAAAGTATCCTGTTGAGTAATACATTCAATTTTAAAGATAATTCGTATAGCTTACGAACCACTCCGTGTAAATCAAAGAACGCCATATTTGCATCAGAAAATCCTCATTTTTTAAATGATGTCTTCTTCATCTGACTTTGCATATAGGCTGCTGTCTGTTTATTCCAAACTGACACTGATTCTCTCCATCTTTTGGGACGCCTACGTCGAGATCTCTTTCCTAAACTGGTAAATTGTGTCTGGCTATTCTTACAATCCTATTTCCATCCATTCCTGTGACATAATTGTTCCATTTCTGTCAACTTGTCATGTCCACTCGTTGATCGGTTGTCTCTGTAGTTGTTCTCTAATATTTTCGATGCGCACTCTATCCCATGACGTCTACCCACATATCTCTTTGATTGCTCTCATATCTTCTGTTTCTAGCCGGTCTCATAACAGATTTCAATACTTGGGTCTTCAGTTCCTTGTTTAAGTATTTATTTATCCAAGTGATACCATTCTGGGCGTCCGATAATTGAGTAGCTTTTATTGCTTGTTGTTTCACCTGATTTCGAGCCATCCCATGAACTACAAGATTTACTCAGAGATAATTGAAGATAGATGCTTGGTAACATCGTTGTCGACTACAAACTTACATCTTATAGGCTCTTTACTTATCTTCATGCAATTTGTCTTTTTTTTATATTTTCATCATACGTTTCCATCAGGCATGCGTAAACGTCATCAATAGTCTCTGCAAATGGTTTCTGAAATCAAGACCGCATCGTCAGCGTAGCATTCAGTGTTTATCTCTGCATCTTGCATACTCTATCTTCTTTCGATTTTACTTCTCCGGTTTCCTCTACCAAAACTACATTAAATAGTGAGTATCTTTGTCATATTCCTTTTCCTGCCTCGAATTATGCCTAAAAAATTATATATTTTGACAGGTATTTCCAAAATTGGCTCAATAAACTTCTATTTTTTCATTTAGTTTGAAATATGAGGTATTGATTTTCATGATAAAGTCAAATAGCAGAGGTTCACGTGTGTAAGTGATATCTCCCTCAAACTATAGAGTTGGACTAGGCTCCCTCAAACTATAGACTACACATTAATTGGACGGTATGGACCTTACAGAGACCGCTGTCACCATACTTACCCTCCGTCTGCTTACTTCTAGGCCACTGAGGTAGGTAACTATTTTCCTGGGACGTGAACAATAACGGAAAGTTAGATTAGGAAATATTATTTTAATACATTTATTTAAGACTCGTCGAAAAAATTTCATTACGTGACAATAGGGCTAAGTTAATTTTCCGCTACTATTGGCAACATCGGCGACGCGCCGGCCTTATGGAGATACACATAGGAAACGTGGAACCATAAGACCGTTTTACAAGAGGCTCTTAATTGTACAATGTCATACACAGAAGTTGCTAGATTGCGGACACAGGATAAGAGCAGGAGCTCTTTTTTCATCTGTTGTTCATACATTTGCTCAGTCATTCCTGCAATTCAGCGCTTAACGTAATGCAATTTTCAATGCATATCCGAAAATTCATCATATTATGAAATAATGCACCCATTGTAAAACAGTCTTAAGATTACTGTGGACTAAATGTGGAAATGATTATACCTCAAATTGATTGATTATTTTTACAAATCGCATTTCATACTTTTTTGTGTCCACCGCCCTTCTCAATCAGTCCTTCCTTCATTTTTCCGAGAAACCCAATTTCCTTCCCTCGCATCCAATTCATTCGTCCTGGGATACCGGCTCCTCTTTTCCCTCTCCCTTCCTCTTTCCATCTCCCCAGACCTCCTCCCGCCCTCCATCTCCATAAAAAAAGCACATCGTTCCTGCGGGGGCCACGGGCGGTGAAATCTAGCACATCACCCCCTCCTCGCCTCGTTCCTCTTTCGCTGCCGTCTCCAACAGGAACCGAACCTTCCACCCACCATCTCCCCTACCCCCTTTCTCTCTCTCTCTCTCTGTCTCTCTCTTACACACACACACACACGCACACTGCTGTGAGCTCTCTCCCATTCCTCTGTAATTCGATTTTCAATCATTGATTCGAATGCCTTCAGCGTTCCCTTTAGCGCTTGATACACCGAGAAACCCATGTGTGATTCATATCATTCCATAAACCTCCCTTGCCGTGTGGATACACCATGAGAGAAGAGCCGATGGTCATCGTGGGAGAACTAAAGATTACAAAAAGATTATAGTCAGTGGTGTGTGTGAAACCGAGGTTATTTATCATTATTATCGGTGCAGTGGAATCAAATATGAATTACTTTCTCATAGTAAAGACCATCCAACTGTCTCTTTACGTGGTAAGCAGATTTTTCCATTGTATTACTATAGCTTCGTGAGCGATAAAATACAGTATGTGGTTCAATACCCTACTATTAATATTCACGATAAGGCATTTATTATGAATACGAACTTATGAACTTCCATGAAATGCGGCTTACAACAGTAAAATTTACTCTATTTTCATCGATATGAGTTAATTGCATACAATTGCCGCAAAGAATATATTCCAGGGGAAAATCTAACGCTGATAATGATCAAAGGTAAACGAGGATCAGAAATTAATTGCTAGTCCGAACATAAACCTTCTCGCTTAAGTAATGGGCAACTGCGAGTTGATAAACCTGTAAGAAAGGTGCTTCTGTTTAAAAAACCTATGAGCAATTTTGATATGTATTTCATTATATTTACAAACAAAATATATTCTCAATATTTTTGGATTTTAAATCAAGATTTTTATTTGCAATTTCTTTTCCCTGAGGACTCTTACACTCATTAGGGAACGTGCCAATTTAAACTTATTATGGATGAGGGATGCGTTTTTTGGAAAAAACGATGGCTAAATTATAGTGAGAGATTAGCACTATTTTCAGGTACATAGGCCACTATAAATGGCAAAATTTAGGCCAATTTAGAAGGCATACATTTCTTCGTAGCTTCGCGGAATTGCAATTTTTAGCCGAGAAATGTAAATTTTAATAATATCCAACAAATTGTAATATTTTTCCCTATTTTGCTGGAATTACTTTCTTTTGGCCCCATTGAATGTAGCTACTGCCTTAAGAGGAAAAAATACTAAGATAATTTACTTCCAAATAATCATGTTCATTAGTCTGCATATTTGAAGTTCCATTCAGTCAGAATACGTTTATCTGTGCCAATGGAGCTAACATGAAATTAGACTATGAGAAAATCTGCCAATTTTCGTTTAATTTTTTCAAACGATACAAGATTGAAATTAATAAAATATAAGAAGAGAATTTCCCCTGCTATATCGATGAATAGAAGTTGATGCTCTATTTGGCCTAAGAAAAGTGTACTCTGACCTCTATATACTTCCTTTTTCCCGGTTTAAGTAAAAAAGAGGAGACATTCATATTAATCCACCCAGCTGTGAAAGAGTGCCATACGATGACTTAGAATATTGTGATTGTAAAAATTCGCAAGAAAAAAGTGTTTATGGAACGATGACGAGGAATGCAAGAGCATCACTCGTTAAAACAACAAAGCTGTAACTTTTAGTGTAAAGCCATCAGCTGCAATGACTTGTCAATGAATAAAAAATTATAACAAGAGCCATGGTAGTTATGGTGCATTATATTGGTTGCTTAGCACCTTGAATATTTACAATGTAAAGAGCAGCATTGGTAGATTAATTTGATTCATAATGCACTAAGGAAAAAGCAAGACACACGTACACTCTTGTCAGTTTATGTCACATGTGGCTGTCAGATGATGTGATGTCTCGACGCTCCTACTAATAGTCGGTAAAAACAATGTGCTTCGTAACCTCATTACAAACCAAAATGTTGCCCAGTTTAACTCTCGAAAGTGCATGTACACTACCCCCAGCTCTTGATTTAACTCTGAAAAATGTAGGACGTAACTGACCACTTGGTCGTAAAAGACGTAATTAAACGTATTTCATATAATTAATAGTTTTATTGAGGAATTGAAGACGGATGATTAGCCCATGGCCTGAACTTTAGAAAGGGGTCGGATACCTATCTGCTATTGTGGATGAATACAGCCGTAGTGGCAATCGTGCCTAATATCCAGCATGGTTGAATAATACCAAAATTGTGTATATTAATTTATACCCTCTGATGGCATTGCCATAGAGGTGTTTGAAGCAATGTGAAATTAAACTACAAACGTAAGTGAGAGAAAGGATTGACAGGTACATCATCCTATTTGCGATTCTGTAAGACGGTTAATAAAGGACAATAAAATATTCTAATCGTATTTCAAATAAATACATTCCAGAAAAAGTTACCTTCAAGTAACATTAATTTATTCTTTTTGGAGAAAGTTGTTTGTATAGTCCATACTTTGGAGGAAAAGAGATATTTATTTTTGGAAAACTAATTTTCCGAGAATTTGAAACTACTGGCCTCAATATAAAAGTAGGACTCCAAAAAAATATTTCTCCTAAAATAATGAGTTATGTATATTGAAGAAACTTATGCTTTTATTCACGAAAAAATGGATTAAGATCTTCACGGTGTAAGTCATGATGCAAAGACTCCGCAGTGCATAAGAATGGTGAGATATTATAATTTAACTTGTTGCGACGTAATCGACGCAATAGTGGAGATCGTGGAGATTCACATGGCTATACTGTTTCATCGTTGCATACCCACCATTCCGTGAATTATCCAATTGAAGCATTAGCAGTGAAGTGTGTTAGGAACGTAAGGTTGTCGAAGTATTGCCAAAAGTTCTAGGAAAAATGGTGTAACTTGAAACGTCATATACTTTGTAACTGGCAGGTATTACTCAAACGATGTCTTGCATTATATTGATGCTACAACTTTAATTCATTTTGCAAGCCTTGCACCTCGACATTAGGAAAATGCTGTAAAACAGATCGGTGTTAAATTTATGACCGAGTTTCTGTCATCAGGGAGGGGTAATAACTCGTTTCGTTAAAAATTTCATGAAAAAGAGACGGTTGATAAAGTTTGGTGATGGTAGACGGTGACCGTAAGTTGGTAACAGATGCGATCTCCCTTTCCCCGGTTCCAAACATATTCGTCAATATCGCCAGGAAAAAACGAGAATATAAACCAATTCTATAGGAATTATATTCTCTCTGTTAATACCATCAGCTAGTTGAAATCACCCATACAATATGCCGTTTTCGGATTGTGCGCTGAGAGGTCCGAGTTTATTATCAGTACCGAGTATCGGCTAACTGCAAGCTTTAGGCTGCGTACCCTGTCTGCTGATGATCTCTTCATAATTTCTACTCCCCCTCTTAGCTTATCCGTTGATCTACGAGAATTATTCTATCTAATGACACCTATGTTCACCATGCATGTAGACGTTTATTCTTCATGTTACTCTGCGCTGACATATTCTTCGATGATTTTGAAACACTTTGAATGCATCAGGAATGTTGTCAAACTTGTATGATGACCTCTTTACTCATTCGTTGGATTTACTTTCCATCCAATTTAACGCAACCAAATTTTCTTGCTGTGAACCCTTAAAGGCAAGTGTGTCCGTTTGCTTGAAAAAGATTCCCAAAACACAATGCACGCACTCGAGTAACCGATATTTATTGGAGAAACGCTCGGGAAATTTAGTTTCAAGTCTGCTTTGTTTCATAAAACTTACGTCATAAATTTTCTGTTTCATGACGAGGTCTGAGTTTCTCTGGACATTTTGAATTACCACCAGTGGTAATCTACTAAAAAAAAAAGTCTAGTTTCAAGGACTTATTAAAATTCCTCTTCAAATATCCTTTTCCGTATTGCAGGAGAAAGTTCGTGGAATATATTCTCCTGCGTGAGTGCCTCTCATCCAAACAGAATTATGCGGGTCGTTTCTCTGAGGCGTGCTTTTCTCCTTATTTAGTGTGCGGCTGGATGAAAGTTATTATTGATAAATTGATAACTAGTGTACGCAGGTATAAATAAACAAACTTTTCAAGATCTTAACAAATTTCAAGCCACAAAGCCCGGTGCCACCACATCTGGTTGACGTTTACTGCAAGATTACGTAGTGTTCTCGTTAATTTTATGATAACTAATAAATTAGATTTTCGGTGACTTTGTTAGACTTGAGCGCTGACGATGAGAGAACGTATGAATTTCAGATAGCAAACCGAGAAAATTTCTGGCCATTGATAATAAAACCGTAGCTTTGGGTATATGCTTTAAAGCAGGGAAAATAATATCTTGGAGGTTACATTGTTATTTCACGTTTGAAATATTAAAACTGTGAGTTTGTTGATGGAGTTGAAATGTATGTTTTAGATGGAAAAAATATCTGTACTCTTGTATGTCAATTTCAAATAACTCTTGATTTGGTGTGCTTTTGTAGTCACGGAGTCTATTAAATGCGTAAATTTTGGAAAACACTTCTATCAGATAGTGACCACGTGCATTGAATATGATGAATGCATCGTGACACCTCAACTCGTGAATCTTCTTAGTGGTGCCTCCTGCCAAGCCGGGAGAGAAATCAGCTGTTCTACCTCACCGCTAGCCTTTGAATTTTCTGCGTAGTTGCGGGCCGTTATTCGAAACCCGGTCGTATCGTCGGACTGAATAGACAACGTCCGCCAAACGAGAGTCGGCTTGATCCGTTTTCCACAATTGCCCGTCGTTTTTGTGTACTCAAGCGAGTGAAAGGTTGGTCGCTTTTCGCTCCAGATATCTCCAGCTGGTGGCAAAATATGGGTGATTGTTTTACTGTTGTTTTGACTTTTAAAGGCAGCTGGGAAAGCTTACCACGCGTTAGGTGATAGCTGGAGGATTACATTTCATGTTACGTCCCTATTAAGCTTTTAACTTACTAGATTCATGTCGAAGATTTGAATTTTACCAATGACAGACGAGAGTTCGGTGATTTAGAACATGTTGAAATTTCAAAGAAAAGTAGCGACCCCTGAGCTAATCTCAACCAATCTTCCGTGTAACTGTTCCCCACGAATCCCTCATCCTTTCGGCTGTCATTTCCCCACTCCGTCTCATGTATTTATTTCTTTCCTTCCATTATCCCCCGGTCACTTACTGTTAAGCGTAAGGGGACATTTTTTGCGTTTTTTCTGTTATTCTGTGATTTGTTAAAATTTCTACTTGGATATGAGTTTGTTGATGAAATACAAAAAAGTTTCAGAAAAACGTATTTTATTCTTTTAAATCCATCCTTAAACGAAATTTAAACTAAACTTCGATTTAATATGATGAATTAATTGTAGCTCTGGTAATTATGCATTATTACACCATTTGGAGACCCGGTGTGTCAGTGCACCGCATATACCTCCTAGTAGTGGGTCGCGGGCAACAGTTTGCTGGCTCTCAAGGTAGTCCTTTTAGAAGGGATCCTAGCTTGAACAGAATAGGGAAAGCGGGCCTAGGGTATTACTATGCTTTGGTTTCTCTTGTGGCATACTGGTGAAAATCTGCCAAAACTGACCGGTAGAGCGCCGTAACCTTTAGCAGGGAAAGCTGCACGTGGTGCGGGTACTGCGAAGGCTGGTAACCTTGCATACTCTATTTCAACTTACTGCTAAACGTCAAAATGTTGCCTCGGACAGCCGAAGCCACGATGGGCGGCGGAAACTGAATAAGGTTGGCCCATCAAGATAATGAGTGAAACATTTTGACTGTGCCTACCCCGAAAGAGAACGGCATGATGGGTATGTATGTATGTAGGTATTAAACCATTTGAGTGACGCAATATCGGAGAAATGAGAATTGGAGGAGCTTTCAAGACCTGAAGCAAGTTCAATGGGTCGGTTTTTCCGTAAGACTTAGAAGATGACTCTGAAGTAGGTTAAATTGGAGTGATCACTTTTAAAGCCGCTGTACACGGTTACATTTTATTGTACAAACGAATGTACAAATTCCTTAATGAAGGAAATTGTACCGTGTCAAGCGGCAAATTGTATATTTGTCTGAATGACTTAACGGGAAATAGAACCTGCTCTAATTCCATTCAGTTTCTTGTACATTCTATGATACATTCGTTTATGCAATAAAATGTACCGTGTAAAGCGGCCTTTAGAAAATCTACCAATCGATTTGGTTGCATACTAAATGATGGATCCAGCCCATTAATAGCCCTAGTATTCGTGCAAGTTGCTAAATAAAATAAATAAATAAATTCGATTCTCTCCCCATCCACCTCTCCGTCCACCCCGTTACCCCCTTCCCTCCCGTCGTCGACACCTCCGCCCCCGAAACATCCCGAGAACTCCCGATGGCACACTCTCTCCCTTGGTTACGCCCCCTTTCCTCCCCCCTCCGTCTGTAAAGGAGGAGAGGAGGCGGAAAAAAAGTGACTGTGGAGTAGAGATTGGAGGAGAGGGAGGGTGGGAGAGAGAAAGGGGTGGGATCGTGGGGTGGGCAGGGAAAGGTGAGTGGGGGGGGGTGAAAGGAAGGGGGCCAGAGAAAGGTTGAGGGGAGGGTGAGGGGAGATCGGTTCTTCTCCCTCACTCACACTCTTACACACTCACACACAGACACACAGACACACAAGCCGTTCTTCGCCGGCTCTTCGTCTCGTCGGCGAGAGTCGTTGGCCAGTGTTTCTCGGCCCGTGAGGGATGTCTGAGCGACGACGCGGGGGGAAGACCCGCAAACAGCAACACGAGTGCCGCAACACTCTCCCTGCTCGGTTCTGTTCTGGTGCTCTGTCGTCGAGGGCTGTCGTCTTGGTCGGGACGACCCGCGTGCTGGTGGCGAACGACCCGTGCGGCAGGAAAGTAGCAATATAAAGGATTGGAGAGAGAGAGAGAGAGAGGAAGGGGAGCCCATTACCTCGAGGACACCACGGGGATCGCGTTGGCCTCGAGGAAATTTTCAAGAACAAAGAAAGGTGAACACACTGAGGAAGTGTCCCGCAAGTTGCGCCTCTTGCCGATCTTGCCGATCGGGACCCCCACGCGGCTCAGGATTTTTGGGGGATCACCAGTGGATATTAAATTTTTTTGAAAATGTGAAGTGAACCAACCAACAATAAGGGATGGCTGTCTGAGGATGCAAGTTGTAGACGAGTGTGTCTTGATCGATCGTCAGAATTTTTAAAATTATCCTTGGGAGTGAGGGCTTGGATTATTCGTGCCGACGTGATTCGTTTCAGGCCATATTCGCTCGTGTGGATCTTTTTGCGTGTGCCGTGTGTGTACGTGTGTGGAGTCAAGTCAGTCAGTGCTCCGTGTTTAAGCAGTCGGGGCGATTCAACCCGGATTTCTCTTCCTCGGATGACATGCGCCGTTTGCCACTCGTGGGATGATTCCGATCTCATCTTTTGCGTGCATACAACAACACCCGTCTCAATAAATACTCCTTGGGGATATATACACTTCAACTACTTCCCATTTGACGCGGTAGGAAAAGAAAAATTCCGAAAGGAGGGTAGTTTCCTCGTTCGCGAGATTCCATGAGTGCCCTAGACGACGGAAAGGAGCGTTTTCCCTTTCGGAAGCACGGTGAAAAGTTCTTAAGTGCCCTTCGTTGAGTGAGTGAGTCACCTTTTCACTTCTCAGACGAGTGCTTTTGTGTTTATCTGAAATCTGCTTCCACCCCCCTCCTCCTTACCAGTCTCCAAGACTCTTGGTGCTCCCTTGCGCCGGCCAGTGCCATCGTTTGTTTCGCTTGATTGCCGTTTCGCCCACGTTTTCCCACCCTTTGAGCCCACTCTATTTCACGGAGATATCTATTGTATTACATATGTAAACGGAGCGAATGGAGGAGGAGATGGAACCTGTCGGAAGACGAAGCTCACTTTGATCTCCGGAAGTGACTCAAACCCGGGACTCCTCCAGAGGACGTCGGGCCGATGACATGATAGGATTTGAACCCCGACCGCGGGCGAGGTAAGTGGGGTAGAGTCAATTGCTTCAGGCTTGACTCATTTGAAAATAGATACTGCGCGAAAGGAAATGACATAGCATGTATCCGAACAAAATATATCAGAAAATTGACGGATCAGTCTCTAAGCAATGTCGTTATTACCAAAGGTGTAGCAGAGAGCAGAACACCATTATGACGCTAATGCATTGACGCGTTGTACCAATATTGTATTAGAATGCGTCCAAGATGCTAGCGCAGTTGGTAGAAATGTAGGCATTCAGTTATTAAGTTCTACTCTGTATTGTTTCTTTCCAAACCAAACCTTATAATTGTACTGCGCTATCTTGGACGGACTCTATATATATTAATTTTGAAAATCAGTTGGTTTGCTGATAAATTTTGGGGGGATTAATACTGAGCCTTCCTTTATATGAAATGTAAACAAGTTCAACTCTGTTTTGTTTATTTCCAAACCAAATCAGCATATTTCTACTGCGCTATCTTGGACGGACTCTATATATATTAATTGTGAAAATCGGTTGGTTTGCTGATGAAAAAATTGGGGGGATTTATACTGAGCCTTCCTTTATCGTACCACAAAGTATGAGGCGGAATCCGTAGGGTGCGCGTAAAGACGAATCTGGAGAAATTGATGAAAATAAATAAATGAAAAGAACGCGGCAAAAGGGAAGGAGAAAGTGGATGTTGATGAATATGTTTGTGCTCGGTTCCATGTGCGCGCGTGTGTTTGCATGTGTGGTTTTGCATTGGGTGGGGGGGGACGAAAGTGGGGAGAGGGGCAGATAGGGAAAGAGAGAGTGGTGCGTTGGTTGCCGGGGGGGGGGGGGACGGGAGGGGAGGGAGAGGAGATTGGGATGGAGCGGCAAAGGGGGAGGGGGGGAGGCTTTGACAGCAAACTGCTCTCTCCCCCTCCCCCCACTTATAAACCCTCTCACCTTCTTCCACTGCTTCATGCCTCGTGGTCTAGCCGCCGGTCTTCCGCACTCATTTCACGAGTTCAGTCTCTCCTCGGTCTGAAGAGAAAAAAAATACATGGAATGCGCGAGGCACCGCACGTATCATGCCCCAGAGCGTCTTCAGCTGGCTCGACATTTGACCCCTTACCTAATGCCATGTAACCCTTAAAATAGGGCACCCATGTGCGGCGTTGCCAGGTGATGAATCTGTGGCCGAGTGAAATGGAACATTATTATGACGTGGAAATACCGATCGGTTACCAGTACTCAGTCTGACTTCGGTAGTATTGTTACCGAAAGTTCTTTAAGATCCAATTTTATTATTCGATGGCCCTTAAGTAACTTAAAAGTCGGCATCTTGGCTGTTTATTACCTGTATAAAGGTGTTATTGAATGAATATAGTGAACTTTGTTTTTCCACAATGAATTAAATACCTTGCGACCATGGTTTCGATGATTAACGTCATCATCATGTCACCTGATATCATAACGTCACCTGATGATGACGTTAATCGTCGAAACCATGGTCGCAAGATATTAAATTCATTGTGGAAAAACAAAGTTTACTCTATTCATTCAACATGTTTAGTAAATTCCATAAAGTATCGCCGGAAACCATCAACTGTACAAAGGTCAATACGAATTTTTATTCATCAAGCTCGTTTTATACGTGAAGTGTTTTTGCAAAACCTGATCTACGAACAATGCATGCCAAATTGCGTCGAGTAAAACGGTGAATTACAGGAACACGTGATCGAATGTAAGAATGCAAGGTGGTAAAAGAGCCCTAGCTCTAATTCAGTAATTGATGCACGCCAGATTGAGAAAAGTATGCAGTGTTAAGCTTTGCAATTTCGTGCCCCGAGTAAAACGGAGTTAAGATGAGATCAGAAATAATTTTGCTCTATTCCAACGTAAAACCCTATGATCGTCAGTGTTTCGCACTTTTCACATGAGTATATGACATTTCATTTTTCACTTAATATATTTTTACAGTCTCCATAAAATTTAAAAAATTATGTCGCGGTTAGGTTTTAGCCGGACAGTTGTATATACGCTTTCGCTGCCATGGAGTAACATGCTCCTAAAGTTGTATGAATGTTTTTTCTGCCAGATCTATAAGCTTTTTGGTCATAATATATCTCTCATCTTGGAAGGTTTTTTACATTGCGATGTTTTTACTGCTAGCAAAAATATTTGAAGAGTAATAATACATCCTTGATAAGAGAATGTTTTACTTGTGCATTTTACAGGTGATTTTGATGTTAATTTCCGACTTAACACAGTTTCTACTGGAGAAGAAGGTTGTAGACAAAAATAGAGAGAAATATTAAGGATAATCGTCTTAGGGTCTTGAAAAAAATCGATTCTCCAGCCATCTCACGTTTCATGCTACCTGTTCGACCTTCGACCCTTTACCCCTCTCTCCCCCTCTTCTCCCACTCAACCCTTTAAATGGTCATCAGAAGTTCTTATGCCCTGTGCTGACGACGCTAGTCCGTGACTACTGCCTACGGAGACGCTGCGTTCATTTTCTCTCATGGTTTATTTACGCGTTGAGAGATTCGATCGTACTCTTTCTTTGTAGTTTTCCCTTCCGCCAAAAGTATGCGCCTCGGCGGAAAACCGATTGAAATTATTGATAGGTTGGATGAAATGCCAGCGCAGCGGTCGTGTCGGTCGACGCGCCGGCGCTGTTGCATCAGCCAGGCGCCTCTAATCGGGAGGATAAGCGCGCAGGCGAACAACATATATCTCCCCGGTGTGTTTGCAAAATTGAGCATCTAAAGAGAATGTCAGTGTTAATCTTTCAAATCAGTTATCGAATGATTTTTTAAATTTTCTTTAAAAATATCTTTTCTAATAGAAGTGCAGTAAATCATGCGATGAATAAGACAGCTGTTAAAATATCAAAAATGCATTGATGAGAGTTGCTGTGGCGTGTTTCAAGAAAAAAAGGTTTTAATTTAATATAACTGTGTTAAGATATCCTGAAGTTCCCTCTCTTAAATTACTGCAGTTCTATTGTTTATTTAATTTTAGCTTAATTTAGGGCGAAATATGGGTTATACAGTTTGCTCATACATTTAACCCTCATCACTTCACATTAACACTGGGCATAAGAGAACCCACCCAGGCACACTCGATCCCGCGACGTTCGGATTAGCAGGAGAAGACTCAATCCCCACAGCCGTCAAGGCCGGAGTGGGTAGCATACTTGCTGCTGCCACCTAATTTCCTTTCCTTTGCAGGCTTTAGAAAATCAATATTTTTTTTACTTTCGTTCACGAGATGTGGTATTAATTTCCTATTCAAACTAATTCTTCAATTTTCAACTCATTATCTGTGGTAGTATGGTAATATATCCTCGTCGACATAGTTCACCACGTAATTCAAGGTTTAAAAACGGAGCGTTTGCGTGAAAACACATACAAAATCTTTAAGGCGTTCAACATAAAGTTCGACGTGATTCTACGACTTCTTCCGCTGGAATCGGAGTGGCTCAGGTGGTGACTTTCCCAGTAATTATCCAGAGACGGTTTTGTTATGCCTTTGGCTGTTCTCATAGCTTACAGAAGAGAAAGTTTATGTGGATTATAAAATGCTAATTAAAATCTCCCATCTAAAAATAAGCTTTTCTTGTAAATCCTTCGAAATTGAGTGCCTTAGGCGCCCTGTTTTCCCTTAGTGCCGGCACCAGGCGCTCTTGGAATTTAAATGCGAGAAGCCGATCGCCCAGAGGTTGAGATCAAAAGTTTTTTGAACCTGGAATGTTCTTCCAAAATCTATCCTTATCCGGCATTTTACTCAAATTGTTAGTATATTGGGCAATTGAGCTTTGACATAACAGGTGAAACTTATAATGGGGATGGGTACAATATATTTTTGCCTTTCCTAATAGCCGCTAATCCTTAGTATCGTCAAAAACAGAAATGTAAGAGAATTTGTTTGGTTTCATACGTACGATTGGTAATAGGGGCTAAGTCTGAAGAAATTCTACCAAAAAGTTTTTCTGGAGTAGGCGTTATGAATTTGGGTTCTCTTAAAAATATTATGAATTAATTAGAAAATACTCTTTAGAAAATTAAAAGAACACATTTTTTACTCCACCAAATTTTTTCCCAACCAAAAATTGATGGAATGAAAAAGTGTTATTTATCACTCGTTAAAATGAACTTACTCAAAGTTAAACCAGAAACCATTGAGCACGAAAATAGGTTCTCGCGCGATATTCGAATATGAGGAATAAATTTCTCGCAAGTGACCCATTGCATCTGTTTTGTGCATTGCATGTAGTTTTCTTGGCAGGGAGGATTAGTCATCCATGAGGTAGATGTTTTTTTTAAGGAAAAATTGAGGAACTGGATACAGTAACAGCGTTTGTCAATTTAAGTGTCACTGAACAAATGTTATTTTCGAAATCCATAAAACATGGGTTTTGAGACAAGCCAAATTTTAGTCCCTCCGATCCACTATGGTCAGGGGCTCGAATAAACTAACTTCATGCGCGACATGTGCATGGTAACGTGTGGCGATACTGAGGGAGAGAAGGTGTCTACATTATCATTAATATAATTTTTCGGTATATCAGGCTATAACAAACTGTGTAAAGAAAATTCAATGCGAAATACAATTATAATTTTGCCAGATATTCGAGCACAATCGTTTTAAAAGGAAATGCTCATTACGGATCAAAACAATTGGTGAAATATTTCATTCTCTTCCACTTTTTGAGCCAAAGTTTCAAAAAATTGAAATATAATCCTTCGATTTCTCAAAATATCTTAAACCTACTAACGGTGTCACTGCATCCAATTCCTCAGTCCCACTCTGGAACGGGTGTTATGTAATGAATACAGTTTTTTCTGACTTAGTCTTAATATTCCTACTGAGAGTACTAATAATAAAGCAGTGCCGCCTCTCTGTAATATACTAATCGGGTTGTCTGATGCGCCGCGTTCGTTGCCTAGTGAGGAGTTCGAGTTAAATTAGGTAAAAATTTGAAATTTATTTTAGTCCCCTATTTCACCTATAGGTATTAGTTTGTAGTATTGGCAATCTTAAATTTTTCTATTACATTTTATTAAATAATAAAATGCATCGTTTAACCAATTATTTAAATTGGCTAATAAAAAACAAGAATCGGAGAAAATGTGGAAAACTTTTATTTAGTGGAATGTTATCAGTCGCACAGACCCATTTAAAATGCAGTATGAATGTTTTTCAGACACTAGCAGGCAGCAGATATTTTACTTGTCGCGGGGTTTAAATGATTAACATCTGTTGATGATGAAATGCCCTCAATGCCCTAAATCCATGGCATATGTCTTCAGACGCATTTGAAGATGTAAAATGCGCATAATGACCTACTTATAACTCTATTAATTGTAAACCCGTCTTCTCAGATCCACTTCTTCCCACCCCAAAAGTTATATTCCCCAACAATGTCTCTCATTGAATCGAACATCTAATAGTTTTTCAAATTTTCATCGATCAAGAGAAAGAAAATTATCTCAGAAAAGGGTTCTGATAATTTTTAAAGCTGGGTTGAGTGACATAACACGAGAAAACTCAATTTAGATGGACCTACGATGTCACTTCCAACAATCAGGTATCTCCCTCTCTGATCATCCTTGGTAGCACGCCTGATGCAATTCTCGGTGAACGAAGCTGTACTGAAGCGTTTTTGCGTTGCTAAATCGAGACTTCTTTTGCTTTTGCAACGGGTCGCTATCGTAATATGAGTAATGTACGTTCAAAACATCACACGGCCAAGTTTTTAATATCCATAGAAAATAATGTCTCTAATTTAACAGTATTTATGCGTGCAAGCAGCAATACGCACTGAAATACTGATTTGTTTTATGATTATCTCATATAGAATCAAAAGCCAGAATATGGATGAACCTTTTTTTTATGAGATACTAACTCAATTAGGGACAGGACCGCCCCTAGGGATTGCGAGGCCCAGGCAACCATGCCTTGCGGGGCCCCAGGCGACTACGATTTGTGCGGCCCTTGACAGCTATGGGTTACGGGCCTTAAAAAATGTAGTCATTAAAGTCCCATATAATGAAACCAATTCGTAGTATAATTTATTGTTGTTTTCAATTTATTTATCATTTTTTATGTACTTTGCTTTTTAATAAAAACTAATAAGATTTAAACTTTGAAAATGGAGTGTGATTACAAAATAATACGCATATCTAGATCTGGGTTCGTGTGTCTATACACCGTATCTATGTACATAGAGCGACGATTAAGATACACGATGACCAATATGAGATACGGTAATGTGGCGGTCACACCATATTTTAATCATTGAATTTTCCCATCCTTCGATTACCTAGTTCGTCGTTCGTGCGAGACCCTCGGAGGCGCGGGGCCCGGAGCAGTTGCTTGTTTGGCTCTAATGGGCGATACTGCTTAAGGATACCATTCCCTTTTGTGGTCCTTTCATAATTTCAATAATTATTTTTATACTTGTGTTTGCTAAGGTAACATTCTGACCAGAGGATGACCACTCTCACCAAAGTGAAGAAAACTCACTTGGCGGACATCCCACCTGCGCATTCAATGCGACCGTAAAAATTTAAATGAGCGTTGAACAACCTTTCCTCACTCTTATGAAATAGTTGGCAGACCTGAGCAGCTATAAAGCCTTAAGCGGGCGTTTCGTGAGTTACCTTTTAAACTATTTTCGGGGCGAGGAGGGATTCATCTCATGTGAAAATCATTTAAAGCTCTATGGGCAAAACAACTGGCAGAATATTCCTCAGCCGAGATTCACAATTGCGCTATTACATTATCCTGATCTATGTGGTGATATAGTCATAATGTTGAGTATGGAAAATGACAACTTATTGTGTGAACGAGAGGCATAAGAAGTCAAGAATGAAAAGATAATATGTCAGAGATAAGGGGAGGAGGTCATATGGACGAGACTGTTTTGGAGGGATTTGGCCCGTGGTGGTCGAAAGACCACTTTCGTGGGTACGTGTGTCTCTCACTATGATTTACATCACTCCCGGATTGAACAAGGTCATTACAAATCTCCCATCTACCTGGTGGAGGTAGTATCCTCCCGTTTTAAGTTGAAATAGACATTTCTCACATATTTTTAGTTTGATGTTTTTTAATACTTTTCTACTTACTCTACTTATTTCACTTGCAAATGAGAAACAATAATATGTAAATGTATAGCAATATTTTTTGATGTAATGAATATTACGTGAGGATAATACATAACTATATAACTAAAATGACTTGATCACAAATGAATTAGCTCTAGGAGTTAGTTCTGATGTGATTAATTTATAGAATTAATGCTGCACATTAACTGTTAATACAAAAGCAACGGTATTATATGCTTTTGACTTCAATTCCCAGATATTCCTACCAAGTCTGGTCTCTTAACCCTTGAGTCACATCATCGTAGGTATTCCCTAAGTGTGGGTGGGTAGGACTCTGGAAGGCTACCCCTTGAATTCCTCTAATCGGGATATTATCGCTAACCTTTCCCCCAAAAAGTTGTCCATATTTACACGTTGCGATGAACTCAGTTTCAGGGGATACAATCTTCGGAAATGGGCAACCAAGGAGTACGGACAACAGAAAACGTTGGGACTGCAGATCTACGCTCTCATTTTCCCATTTTCTTGCTTCTTTTTATCTCCAATACTTCTTACTTTCGTGACATTTAACAAGCCTCCTTTGACTTCCACTTCGCTCAGCTAAATCTATTGTTCTCTGTAACCATCTTTGTAAAGCGCCTACCCTACAGAGGTATATTCTCCTTCAACAAGGGAAATGTTTCTGAACCATATCCAAGCATCCTATTTTAAATTGATATTAGATCAAACTTTTATTTGGCTTTAGCAAATCCTTTTTCAATAGAGTAAATCCTCGATTTACGTCGTTTCGATTTACATCTGATTCGATGTCATGCCCATGCCAGTAAGGGCCGTCTGAAGATTTTTTCTCGGTTAAATGCTAATAAAATGTAACATATATGCATAGAGTTGCTTTTTTTGAGAATCTGGGCATATTTATTTGTCTTTGAATGAAGGAGGAAAAATTTACAAATAAACGCCTAGGTAAATGATGGAATTTAATTGGTCCCGAATATCTGGTTCCATTGTATATGCATTGCTCAAATTTACGTCGTGCTTCTAAAGCGAGCATCTCCGACGTAAATCGCGCGAATACGTAGACTTACCGCATTCCATCGCTCATCGTCCGACTCATCGAAGCATTCCTCTTCGCAAACGGGATCCGCGATCAATGCAATGCGGGAGACGGCGGCAGTTCGTAAAATGGGATGTGGTGAAAGTTTTACGGCGTTACGCACGTGGGGTGGAACGTAACGGGCGCGTCGAGTGGGGCTGGAGTTTTTATTCGCCCCTGTTTGACCAGCGGAGCGATTTGGTGCATTTTTGAGGCGGCCATTTCCACGAATCTGTCCCCACCCCTCTCCCCCTCAGTTCAGTCCCCCGCCCGCTTCATCACCACCTACGCAGCCACGCGCTTTCGACGCACATCTGCAACATCCACGAAAGCTTGGGAGGCCGTGGAATGGCTGGCTGTGGGCACCTTTAAGGCGGCTGGAACGGTATTCGGGAGTCATCAGAGTGCATGTTATAGTAATTTTTAAGGCGGTTGAGGCAATTTCTGTTTATGAACAGATATGTGTGAAACTTTGATACGTGTTTTCATTCGTGATATCTAGAGTTACAAAGAAAATCCAATTGTATCATGCCGACTACTAGAAGTTTTTTAATTTCATGCTAATTCTACATGTAGCCTTGCGGCACAAGACATCGCATATTTAGTTAGCATAATTCGATTACATGTTTACAGATTTCTCTCTAAAGGCGAAATAATATATTTCTTATTATAGCAATGGTTTTTAACAAATTTCAAGATGGCTCACACTGAGTCCATCGCCCGAAAAAACGTATTGCAATATTAACTAGTTTGAATTTTGAATTCCGCGCCCAAAAACCATTATTACATACCTACTTGTAATTGGGGGGGGGGGGGAGATTATAATATAATTCTCGTTTTAATTCCTCTCCTGCAGTATTTTTTAGATCCAACGTACAAAAATGCACTTGAATAAAATTCGAAACAAGAACATTTTTCGACTTTCTTAAAAAATAATTGATAAGTGCTCTTAATGACTCTCAATTACGGCTCCACCTACCTTCAGTAGGTAATACAAAAAATTCTTAGGCCTTATTTAATTTGAGAGCATTGTTTTATTCCTTTAACGTGCTGAGATCACCATGCAGGCTTGAATGATGATGATACAAGAATTATTACCTATTTAAATGTTTTCCTCCAATAAAGTATGTCATTACTGTAGTTTTCGGTGCAGTAATTAAAAATAAGCGATTTTACATTGGAAAATTTGGCTCTTGAATATTTTTCTAATTGTGTCACGCCCTGATACTTATTTACAACTATTGTAATGATAATTTATCTATTATTTTGCGTTCAGAAGAAAATGTGTACTTATGTAATTAAATTATCACGAAACAAATCTCGTGTACCAAAAGAAAACGTGTAAACCTTGTTGTAAATGGCAAAAAACAAATATGTAGGATGCAACTCTTTTATCTTTAATCAATAGATGTCACTAATTTGAACACTTATGTAAATATTCACCCAAATGTGGGCATAATGTGGCATACAATGCCGAAGAAACAGGTACGAAAGACTCGTTCTATCCATGCACAAATATGACCCTAATAAAAACTGAGCTCGACTCAAAACACACATAAAACACTTCACCATTTCTCTTCTAAAAACCCTACCTTGTACATATTTACAAGGCTGGTGTCCCAATGCGCCCTGCCAAACGCCCACGCGGTGGCTTACATGGCAATATGTAGATGTAGACGTATAAAAGGAAATCTTTCCAAAAACCTTCAAGAACAACCTCTCACCAGAAGGTTAATCAAACAAGTACTCAAAACATTCTTTTCTTTTTTATTAATTAAGATCTCCTCTTGCCCTTATGGCATGCCTTTTCTGGAAGAAAACAAGATGGAAAATATGCAGATAATATAAATTATACGTTTTTAATAAACGCATTTCCAGTTATTTAGATCCTCTGCCACGTCATTTCCATTTAACTAACGCATTTTGATCTCATATCCTGTAGATATGTAGTTATTATAGATAACTCATTCTTTGAGTATTGTGGCGTTAATTTTATCACGATTCAATTCTCCGGTACGATACCGTCTTACCATGAATATATATTATGGATTTTGATCTCATCGCCAAAAAATTTCGTCTAGAATTCCGTAAAAAAACAACTCTTTGGAAAGTGGTGCCGCCTAGTGATGAAAGACGGAAGTTCAAATGTAAATACAGTCGACAGCTTGTAAATAAACACGTCCTTCCGGTTTAACCATGAATATACATGGGTTTTACTTACAAGTAATGATAATGCAGTGGATAAAAAATGTAATAATACACGCGGGACGTAATTATACACTTATTTTATATCGTCCGGTCTACAGATATATTTAAGTCCTCTCCAAATGTAATTACAAAAATGAACAATTAACTTCTTAGCATTTCGTGAATATCGCTATACGGAATTTTAATAATAATGCGAGGTGACTTCATGAGTATTCCCAATGGCCATCATTGCAGTGTAGGTAATAAGGAATGCACTTACCACCGCCTTGAACAGATTCTTATTTTTCAATCCAAGTCTCCCATTTTGGGTCCTCGTAGACGCATACCCTGTTTTGCAGCCTGCTACGAAGCAAGTTCTGTTTAAACAAGGCATTCTAAATTCTTTATTCAAGCCGAACGGGCTTAATGCATTCAAATTAGAATCAGAGTCTGGCAAACGTCGTCGACACATGATGGACGTTTCTTAAACCTCTTACACATTTTCTGTAATAGATATTTCCTCTCTAGCATTTACAAAGTAACTTGAAGATCACAAAAATAGCGAGATATTATTCAAAGCATCAAGTAATTCATATCTCCTCGATCGTTAATGAATATTCACCACAGTCTCACGTTAGCAACAATTATCTATATATATTTACAATAACAACTGAAAAGACTAATCGAAGTAGCGCCAAGGACTGGGCGTAATAAAAATGGAAATTTAGGCCACACGTAGCCTAAGCAACAATGCCAAACATCCAAATCCATAATATATATTCACGCGTCTTACTTAATATTTTCACCGAAAAAAGACAGTTAAATATGATGAAACTATATTATATATTTCTCATAGTTTCCCCCTTTTCTCCTATTTCTCATAGTTTCTGTCATTTGAATCCATGTAATATTAAATTCAATTGGTAAAAGAAACGGTTCAATTTTATTCCTCATATCATTCAGAGAGGACGTCGTTGAAGAAGTAGTCTGAAATAGAATAAAATCACACGAGAGTCAGTTTACGGTGAAATCGCCCTTGAAGAGATTCCTTTCCTATTTGAAGCGGATTCGAATTAGACCGACATTAGGCGTAAATGTGTATAGTCATGGTAATGTATTGAACGTTAATAATAGGCCTTTGCGAAATCATTTGACCTGGACATGTATGTCTTTTGATTATTTCGCCGTAAATATTTTTCCTCACCAGAAGATTCCGCCGCTGAGCGAAGGAAGAAAATACTTGTTTCTGAAAATTCTAAAAATGATTGGTGTCTGCACTCAGGTGAAATTAAATCTTGCTCTGCAAATTTAATATTATTTGGCTAACTTTGGTGAGTATTGCACAATAATGTGCTATTGTTAAAGAAGACAAGTTAAATTATTAATCCGCGTCGTGAGGAGTAAGTTTAGCGACACATCGCAGTTTGAGAAGCTGAGCCGAATAGAAATAAATCTGGAGCAGCCTTTAACGATAAGTGTTCGTCTATCATGGAAATAAAATAATTTTTGACCGAAAAGTTTTACACCAAGCTACTTGCGTGTATTTCATGATCCCAGTGGCGTGAGTACTCAATTGAGCTCCATCCAAGGGAAATTATTAATGGATCACATCGTTGAGCGATCATGCTAACCCGGTTAATCGCTACCTTCCCAGCCACTCGCGCTGAAAAGCGTCGTTGAAGCCGAAGGGGTCCATTTGTCATGCACCTCATAATTACACCTTCGTCTGTACTCTACGCGAAACCCCGTGGCAGTCTGGTCTCGGGCCCGCGGTCCGATAATTGCGCCCGGGCACGCGCGTTTATCGCAACGCAGTCGGAGCCGATGAGCCATTCGCCGATCGGGATTCCTGAGTCCCTTTTCGCGGTGTCACTTCCTGGAAGCGAGCAGGAAAGTCGGGGCGTGGTGGACTCTCCTCTCGAGAAGTTGTTTGCGTCATGCGGAGGAGGAGCGAGCGGTGAGAGTCGGATTATCTATCAATGCTTGAGACCCTAAGCATCTTTGAAATTTCAGAGGGCAAAAATCTATTCTTAAACTTGAATTCGAACCAAGGGCCTTTTACCTGCCAGTCCAATACACGGACTAACGCGAGACATGATTTCTGATTCTCATCTGTAAATCAATTTTAGGATAACCTGTGGTAGCCAGATATTTTTCATACTGTGTTCCTCCTGTGTTGGCACTTGGTGAAGGTGAAGAGGGATTCAAAGAAGTCATCCATTGAGTCTAAATTCTGCCTCAAAGAAGTACATACTATTGGAATACTTGCCGAATTGGGGTTTGCATGTGAAAGCCAACTTATTTGTTTTAGTTAGGAGAAATTATGCTCATTAACCTTGTATTCTTGAAGTAGAGAGGACGAAAAAGATATATTCCACGATGCTTCATGTTCGTTTATTTTTTATTAGTTTAAATTCATGAAGTGGATAACCTTCACATATTTCATGAGTGTTAAGTGTGGTAAGTGTTGCACGAACTGCAAAATATCAGAACTTTTGCACGGACAACTTGTCGTCTATATTCATAAATCTGATGTGTTAGCAACTAAATTAGTGTCTCAATTAATTAATTATATAATCATATGACGTAGGTTTTGATGGCCTCAGAATCTGGGAAAACTGGTCTAATATATTACTAACATTATAAATTATTACATATTAAAATTCCATGGCATACCTAATTTACATACATTTGTTGGTGTTTTTAATTAAGAGGAAAAAATAAATATATTTTTATAGCTCCGAAAGCAACAGGGCATGTTATGGCCTTCAACTGATCATGATTATTCATAACATGAACCTATGCCAGAGAGAATTGATGAATTTTCTTGAATTCAATTACGAAACCGTTCTCGTGAGGATTGACCGCGGTGGCCAGGTTGTTGATGCGCCGGCGAAGCCACCCGATAGTTTCGGATTTGATTCTCATCCCGAACATGATAGTTTTCATAGCTGCTTCGGAGCCCTAAAAACATACGCACTTCCATTTACTACAGGGTTCATCTCGAGGATGAATTTTTGCGCGAAGCGTGATACCTTTAAGTGGTTCGCGGTTTTTATCTGTTACCTCTCCAATGACCTACGTTAAATTGAAATCGTTTCTCATGTTCTGGTCATCCTAGTTTTTGTTTTTATAAAAGAGACTGACCACATTTGCAAGTGATGCAAAGCAAATGTGTAGCCCTTGTAAATGTCAAATTGGGTGGAAGTCTATGGTATAGCTGTGCTCGGTATGTTTCAGGACTTGGCAACCAAGTTGACGCGTTATTCCTCGGTATCGATTAAGAATTTGACAAGATTTCTCTCAAAAAAACTAACATTCATAATAAAACTGTGAGCCATAAAAATTGTATTAGATACGTGTTTTTAACTGACGTAAACAAAAATTAATTCGTCCAATTCAGGAATGGTGCCCGCAAATGGGCGCCGTGACACAAAGTGCGTCGATAAAATAATTTTAAAGAGGGTGACCACCGCCGGTGATTTGTAAAGGCGCATTAGGCTTTAAGAGTTCGTTTGATTGTGTACTTATGATGAAATAGTCAGTACGACGGCGTTGATTTTGTGCGTGTTTAGAGTGACATCCGGTGTCCCAGAATCATGATTGGCCCACCGTTATTCCTCATTTATGTAATCGAAATTAACTCCAAAGCAAGTCGCAAAATTAGTTTGTTTGTAGGCGATGCTGTCATCTACCAAGAACTGGTCACATATGCTGACTTAGACGTTCTCTCATCTGCCTTAACTACAAAAAATTGTCCTATCATAAGAAGAGGTTCGTATTTGTCCTTAGTTGATGAAATTCCTGAGAATATCACAGTCACGTACTCTTGCGGGTGACTCCGTAAATGTAACACCGTGGCTTATCCCGGTATCCCCAAAATTTGTCTCATGCCCCGTGGAAGAGTTAAATTTCGGCCAAATTTTAATAGGCAACTAAGGAGTTACAGACTATCGGAAGAGTCGCATAAAATAATATCTTGAATTGTGATTAGAGCGAAGTCTTCCGCAGCACCTTGATATGTTGTACCCCACCTTTCGGTACAGTTGAATGAGCCAGAGTTTAACGACAGAAGAGACGGTTTAACGGGGTAGAAGCTATTGTAACTGGGACGCTGACACCCTCTCTGTACCGGTAGGTGGAATCCAATGTATGTTGAATTGTATTTATTCAGTAGAATCGCTGATAATTACGGGTCGAGCTCCTCTCGAACTACTACTACTCGAACTACTAAAATGAGAGACGCATAGCGGGAAATAGCGACGCTAAGCGGCCCTCCAGGTCACGTTCTCACCCTCTACTCGCTCTGTCACCTCCCACAGTTCCACCATCTCACTCTCTTTCCCTTCTTCCCCCTTCCTGTAATTAGAGAGATACCTTGTCGAGCTGATGGATGCAGAAATCGATTCTTCCCACGGGCACCATTTGTGTCTGCAGCAAAAATAGAGCGAGTAGGCGCTCCGTCATCAAAATATTCACTTCCGTCCTCTCTCTTTTCAAATTCCTATCCCCAATTCTCTCACTTATTCCATTGCCGGTGGTTTAACGCTATCGGCCACACATCACGGCAGAGGCTCGGAAGGTAGTACTTACACTTTGGCATAAATCTCCTCCCTTTCACACCATTACTCTCCGCGCATGCTCGTAAGATGGAATTCTTTTAGCTCGATGGAGTTCCATGTGTGACGTCGAGGGGAGGGATACCATTTGATCGTCACCTGTTGCATTTATCCGTCTGGGAGGCCTCAGGCAGATTGGTATCTGTTCATGCACGTATGTAAATATTTGCCGGTAACATCGTCAAGGTAGATATCCCTTAATTGTGACCCAGTACTGTGACTCTCACTAGATCAAAATAACGATAGTCTGCCCTCAAAAATAGTGAGGCATCGGACATTGCCACATTAGACATTCCGCACTGACAGGGGAACGATTGAAGAAATAATTCTGTTATTCTCTGTTGAATACATACATCTCGGAATGAGAATGTGTATTCATTTTGCTTGATTCTACGAGATCACCCTCACTGAAGCAAGTTCCACCCTACCTGCAACCAACCCTTCAATGTATAGAGTTTAAAATATCAGGCGACAACTTGGGGAAATGAGTGATTCATGGTGTGAAATATTGATTGGTGTGTGATGTGGGGAAACAATTCTGAAAGATTGAATGCGACTAGTTTTGATGTTGCAACTTCATCTCCAACTTGAAGATGACGTAGTAACAGCCAAAATGTCGCACTAAATATTTTACTATTGGGAAACTTTAGATGAATTCCTTCTGTGATTACAACTAATGATATTATCACAAAGCAGTAAATCTGTACATTTCCACACTAAGTGTAACCTAGGTTTTGGCAACGTTTGATAATGGAAAAAAAGTTGTCGAAACTTTTGTTGTTGAAATGAACTCGGTGGGGTATTTACAAAGTATCCTTTTCTGTGATATAAAATCAATTCAGAATTTGTTTACTTGCCTTTGAAAGTATTTTCATTGTTTTTGTACCATACAAAATTATAAACTTTGTCGCGTACGAAAATTTTCGTTTTTGTGATATGCTATCATTCCTATGCATATTTTGATGAGAATTCTTACGGGGTGTACCCGCCCTTCCCGCCTCCCCTCCGGAGCGGCGCTTTCTTTTGTCCGCGCGAACTCCGACGTCCATACCTCAAGGCAGATGACTGAACTCCGCATAAAAACCAACCGAGAGAGCTCACCCCCTCTCGCCCGCAAAAGGGAAAGTGAACAGGCGGGCGGCCGGAATGAATATCGGGGCGGCAGCCAGCAAGCAGAGAGCCTCGCGGGGAGGAAACGACGGGTTACCCTCCTCACAACCCCCTTGTCCGTCTTCTTATTTTCTTTAGAGCCGCGGATAATGATCGTGCAGGAATTCTTCGCAAGGCTCTCTGAGAGATCAGAACCTAGCGAGCGAGCGGTCTTGGCACCGTAACCCAAGACCCGTGGCGGCGGCGGTGGACTTCCCCGCCGGCAGCGGGGGACGCAATACCGCTGCATCATGAAAAGATTCCGGCCGCGTGAGAGCACCCGACCCCCCACCCCCTGCCTATTCCCCTTGCATCTCCCGCCGCTCGTGCTTTCCCTCCTCCCCCTCCTCGCGATACCACGCACTCGAAGAGCACACTCCTCCTTAAGGTGATCGGGGCGACTTTTGTTTATGTGCACATTTGCGTGAAACTTTGGATACGCGTTCTCATTAGTGATATATACAGAAAAATGCGAAAAATTGCATCATACCGATGGAGTTTTGTGGTATTTCAATGCAATTTTAACTCTTATTCTTATGGCACATGACACATATTTCGTAATACGTTACGCATGCACAGATTTTTTCCAAACGAGGAATACTATATTTCTCATTAACATAATCGTTGCTAACGAAAATCAAGGTATCAGGCCGATCCAATTTACGATAAAAAAAATGTTTTCAATATAATTTTGTATAAAGCTAGGTACTGCGCCTAAAAACCTAGTCATAATGGCTTCATGCTGAAAAAAATTCTTGTATCAATTGTATTACTGCGTGCATGGTGAGTTTCAATGTATTAAAAGCTGAACATAAAGAAATGTTTTCAACTACTCACGAAGACTTTTTAATTGTGAGCTCAATGATCTGCAATTATCACTCCAACAAACTTTAAAAAACTTTATCACTCGCCTACTCTTTGTGTCACTCCACACATATATCTGTGTTAAGTCCACGACAATATACGACATGTGATGGAGCAGCATTTTCTGAAAACGAAAAGATACAGACTGTCCACTTTACGAATACGACACACGCTACAATGTATTAAAACCTATTTATTAGGTAGACTATTCGCTTGACCTTGATTGTTCATAAATGTTGGATAGAGGAAAGAGGCAAAAGATGCAAATTATAAGGGAATCTCAAACCACCATCGTTATGATAATCCACTTGTTTCTCCTTATCAGGTATGGACATATGTAAATGAAAAATCATGTTCAACTTGACTTTGAACAGTGTATCTGGTAATGACGCGGTAACATATCAAAACAAATTTCGTAATTTTGGGTTCCATAAAAATTTAAATCTAAACTTTCAATTTTTTTCTTACAGAACTCATTCTTTTTCAAGGAAGCCGAATTGAATCACTTGAAACTGAACACCTTATCTAATGCTGACTCTCTAATGATAATAGCATTATTCAGTATGAGCGTTGACGAAGGTGGAGTGGTGAGAAGCTTGGGCCGCTATATTTTACCAGGAGGAGGCGCAGGTCTTCCGATCATGCTTCTCTGTTTTCGTGGGCCTATCTTTCATGAAATTTCTTGCGGTTAAACCGTGTAGAAAATGTTTTATCCGCACATATTTCTTCTTGTTGACCTGTTGTTTCGAACATTGTCGATGGAAATTTGTGCCACCAGAATATGAAAAATGACTGATATTTATTTAGTGTAGAGGATTGAGATCCAGTTACTTATCTTTTTATATATATATATATATATATATATATATATATATATATATATATAAATGCACTTAGGATCACTTAGGTGACGAATATATAAAAGTTTGCCAGAGGAAGGCAGACGACAAACACAGAAAACAAAAAAATGATGAACACACTTACAAAGTTTCTTGATATTTCGGTGCCACTAGCACCTTGGTCGCAAGAGCGAAGACTGAGAAGGAAGGGAGGACTGAGGTGGTAGGAAGGGAGGACTGAGGCGGAAGGAAGGGAGGGAGGGGAGGGACAGGGGAAGGGGAGGAGGGGGAGGGAGAGGAAAGGTGGGGGCGGGAGGCGGGAAGTGGAAGAAATAGTATGGGCAGAGGTGATAGAAGAAGTTAGTGGGATTTATTGAGTCCTGGCGGATAGAAAGCCTGGAATAAGTAAATGCAAGAGGACTCAAGATCTTTGATTTGGAGTGGGGAGGAGGAAGGGGGAAGGGAGGCGAGAATGCCAACCTTAAAAATATTATTAAAGGTGGAGTTGTGGGAAGAAACATGGGTGGCAACAGGGAGGGAAACAGAAATAGAAGGTGGTTCATTACAACTGGAGCGGTGGCCATTCATGCGGATGTTAAGGGGAGTGGTCGTCAAACCGATGTAAAAACTAGGGCATAATTGGCAAAGAAGGATATAGACAACATTATGGGAAACGCAGGAGAGTGAGGGGACGGAAGGAAGATGAGCGGAAAGGAATTTATCAGGCAGAGGCTGGGTGAGAAGGATGCAACAAGTTTTGCAACGTGGGCGATTGCACGGCGTCGGAAGGGACTTAGTAGGTCGGGAGATTGATTTGGAAAGAGGTTTAGTGATTTTAAAGATATATATATATATATATATATATATATATATATATAATTATGTTTTGTGTGTTTGAGTGGGTCCCTGGATGGTTTAGATTCACAAATTGACCCGGTCGGTGGCGCTGCGATCGGGTTCTAGGAAATTTTTTTACGGCAATTTTGTGGCGACCGTAAATGGTGCCATCATCTTCTATATTGTTGCCAAGGAGGCGCTGATTTGTTGATGTTTATGTAACTAAGTCAGAGGACTGAGATTGTAGTGGACATTGATAAAGGCTCTAATAGATTGATTTGATAAACGTGGAGATCTCCTCACTTACCCATCTCCACATTGGTGACCCCGACAAGGAGAATAAATAGTCAACATTTGGTGAAAATGGTTTTGCCGTGTGACGACGAGCTTCAACGCTTACGTGAAGAAAACGCCCAGCTCCATCAGCAACTAAATGATTCTGATTCAGGACGCAGTCACACAGACACCGAGCAGAACCCGCCTGCGGTTCGTCGCATCGCCGTGAAACTACCAACATTGTGGCCCGAGAAACCGAGTCTTTGGTTTTCACAGGCGGAATCTCAGTTCGTGCTGTCGGTGATCACAAGCGAGGTAACGAAGTTCCATTACGTTGCCTCACATTTAGATTCTCGCGTGTTGCGGACATAATCACGAATCCTCCGTCTCAGAATTTTTATTCGACTCTACGATCGAAGCTTATAGAACGTCTGTCAGCCTCTGAGGAGCAGCGCGTTCGCCAGTCGCTGTCGGACGAGGACCTCGGCGATCGCAAGCCTTCAAAATTCTTGCAGCATCTTCGCTCCCTCGCCGGAACGATCGCTCTTCCGGATAACCTCTTCCGGCAACTGTGGCTGAGGCGATTGCCCCCGCACATTCCCCCTAGACAAGCTGTCGGAGCTCGCTGACAAGATCATCGAGGTGTCAACTCCTCATATGGCCGTCCATGCCGTTTCTCCCAACAGCATATCGACGGATGATAAGCTGTACCTAGCCATCGAGGGTTTGTCAAGACAAATCGTGGAGCTGTCGGTTTCACAAAGTCATCGTTCCCGGTCGCGCGATCGTCGGTGGTCAAAATCGAGAAGTCCGTCGCCCTCTCGAGGTGGTAGATGGTGTTGGTACCATGACCCCAAAATTTTTAAAAGGAAAAAATCATAAGTTTATGAATAATTGATCGTGAAAACCTTCTGAAAAGTTCATGAATAATTGACCATCTGAGAATAATTTATAGTTATGTTTGTGTACCATAGGTGGCGCTGATGTCTAATTCTGTGTTATTTGACGTACACATCAATACATGCGCAAGTCGTCGCACATGCATCGTAGCTTGGCGATGTTTTGACGAAACGAAAAGATTGAAATGTCAAACTCAACGTCAAATATCACTTAGTATGTAGTTTATCGAAAAAACGTTTGCTGAACCCGCTAATAGCTGGCAAGCCAACGTTTGGGCAGGACAACGTCTGTCGGGTCCGATAGTATAGTATACATTGTTGTTGAAATCGCTAATGTTATTAGGTGTTGAGTTTATGGTTCAGATGTTGTCATATTATTACGCACCCGGTACATTGTACACATTTAGGTAAATTTATTTTACTCAATTAGTTTTTGCTTATAAATATGTTATTATATTATTGTAAAGTCACCAAGCTACAGGTTATAATATTTCCTCAAGGAAACAAAAAGGCTTTTTGTATAATCGTGGGCAGGAAAAAGTTACCTCAGGCTAATTCATTCTCTGGAAATTGATGCTTTTCAATACTCAGTGAAGTGATGTTCAAGTTTGGCTCTTATGAATATCCATTACTCATTTTGATCTTCAGTATGACCCGTGTAGGTATGGAGAAAGAAAATGGGTTCATATTTTGAATTAGGTCTCTTAAAAATGACTCATAACACCTTTCGCGTATCAAATTAAAAATTTCTGGTTATTTTTCGAATATTAAATGTCTTATTGTTCTGAAAATACTTTTCTCGTGTGACTCAAAGTTGATAGCAGTTGTAAAGGGGTAACGTCTCTTTGTTCATTTGCGGGAAATGTTTGAATGATATTAGTGAACCACGGAGCGTTTTACTTGCGTAATATAAAGTTTACGCTTAGATAAAGATTTGCTACTATGCGAACAGTAGAATGTCACTTTTTAAACTTCTTGGTTTTAATGTAAATCGCTTTGGGATTTCAGCTTCAATATTACGAACTTATTAATTGCCAGTGTTTCCTTTCTTCTGCCACTGAAGCCGGCGTGGGTAGCTGCATGATTTGAGCTGTAAGGAAAATGTGATTGATCGTTTTCAGTGACACTCGACCTTGCTCCCCTGGAGGGCTAAAAATTGGCCCAGTTTGACGAGGGAAAAGCAGCGAAAATGAAAACTGAGTGAGTAACAAAACTTTTCCTCTGCGGTCGCGTTTAAAGTCGCGCGATGGAAGCTGGTAGGAAGTCATTGTCGAAATATTTGGCACACTTGTCGTGGAGTGGGGAAATGGAAAGGATTTCTCATATCAAACGTTCTCCAGAGGAGGAAGCGAACGCGTTGACGTCGCGGATGATCTCCATGGAATGCAGTCGGCGCGATTGAAATTCAGCGCGGAGTAGGAACAAAGCGGCATAAAAGTGGCTAGAAAACAGCTGGAGAAAAAAAGAGAGGAGCAGGAAAAAAAACATCTGCCTCCCGAGCGAGTTCTGCGCTCCCCCGAACAATGGAGCAGGATTCTCCTCCATTTCGGATGCAAATACGAGACCTGGTTGCTTGCCAAGGTTTCTTCCTCCTCCGCGAGAGGATCGCAAGTGACTGCCTCTTTTCGGCGAGGCGTATTTTCCTGTGACAAGGCAAAGGAATAGAATACACGGCATCCCGTGTGGTTGTGCACGTGTGAATGACACTTAAGTATGTTTCCATACCGTGTAAGCACGGGCATGACGCATAATGTTTTCTAATGACAGTTTTCTCTGTGAGTCTCCTCGTTTTCGTTTTCACCGAGCCGGTCGGCGCGGGTCACACGGTGAAGCGCGCTCATGCCCCAAGCTTAAATGTTAGCGTTTAACTCCCACTAACGGGTGGCCGACTTGCGTCTCTCTCCGTAGGGAACCCAAGTGGATAATTGAGATCATCTCCTTCGCGAGTGAGGGTGGAGGAAGGGTGGGGGGTGGCTCACAATGACGGGGAAGGTTTTACATTACACGAGAGAAGACATGAAAGGAATTGCGCCAGGATAAGACTTTCACTTCTGTGAGCTTTCTCCTAGAAATTCCGGCCCCACGTTTTACCTAGATCGGCCTAATACACCTTGCACTACCAGCCACCTCATCGGAGGTGGGGGTGAGCCAACTTTTAATTGTCTCGGGGTTACGTTCAACCGCTCGCGGCGGAGCTGAAATTCAAAACGCTCCCATAATTGAAAATATTTCGAATACAATGGATCTCGTACGAGGACGAGAGTCTGGGGTAGTGAGAACAGACCGCAAATGTGAGCTCAATTACACGAGAGATGGAGATCTTCAGAACGGTCTCTCGTATCCAGTCGCAAAATTGATGGTTGAATCTTTTTGGAATGCGTTTAGAGTTGGATATTCTGAACATATTTTTCATTTGAGCTCCTAGCTTTTGTTGGCTCATGCTCAACCAGTGGCGTAATTTCCACAAATTGAAGCATTCAATCATAATGATCCTTGAAACTGTCCGCTAGTACTTTTCTTTCTCTAGGCTGTTGTCAATGGTGCTCTTCGGTACTCTTTTTCTGGTCCGTGACGTAAGTAGGTTGGTACCAACAGTAAGAGAAATATCATCTTTGCTTGTGTTCGCGAGTGTACAGTGAAGGCAGCTCTATGCCCGAGGGTTAAAGCAATATGATATACCAGCATTGATGCATAAGAATATGAAAATATACCGACATACGTAAAATAGTGGTTAACTATGTCTACATTTCTGCAAGTGCAGATTTTTAATGAATTCCAATTTTAAGGTACTTACCTTCATGAAATACAATATTACTCATCACATTCCATCGAATTACTGGAGCTTATTCTCATTTCCCAACGCTTTGTGGTGATTGTGGAAATATGGTTACTTAACCCTTCATGAACAGTCGTACCAAGTGAATTATGAGTCTTTGATTTATGGAGTGCCATGCGTGCTATTTTTATACTATGACTTGAATAGTTACCATAATCGTATGTATAAGGACGCACGGCAGATGAAAACAAGTGTTATAATTTTTGCTGCGATCCCCTGCATCATACTAGAGATACGTTAGGGATTTACGAAAGCATAGTTGGTGATACGCTTTGCATTTATATGATTCTCTCACCGTTGATTTTCATATCTAATGTCCTGCAAATGTAAAAAAAACTCTTCTTTATGATTCTCTACTGGTAGAACTTCATTAAATTCCGGAGACGGTCTAGAGGGAAAAAATATCGGGAATGTATTAATTCATCTCCCGCCTTTGGCTCTAAAACCAGTTGTATTCTGCAATGATATTTCGGGCCAGCCTTGAGAATTATCTCTAAACAAGTGAAACATAGGCCTTAATCTTGAATTCCCAAACATGAAAAAATGTTAAGTAAATATTGTCCTTTTACGTAATTATATGTCTAGCCTTATGAGGCTATCTTTGTCTTGGAATGAAGGACGTTGGGCTACTACATTAAAGACTTAATGATGGAGCATTTCACGGAAGTATTTACGAAGCGAAGGGACTTAATTATGGGTACTGTGAGAGAAGTAGAAAAGAATATTAAAATACAAAAAGTAGAACATGGCTCCATGATGTGCGGGTACTTTGCCACTGGGGAGACTGAGTAATAGACTCGACTCTTGGAAAGTGGGTGTGAGTGTGAGGGGAATGGAAAGTGAGGGGAATGGAAGATGTAAGATACTTAGAGAGGCAAACACAGGCGTGTGATAGGGGAAGAAAACATTTTGGAGGCAGAGTTTCTCATCGAAATGAACATTTGACCGGCTGATATTGCAGCTGCCTTAGCATGGAATGCTTGGGTTTTTTTTAACGTTGAGAACTCAACTCGAGCCTATTCAGCCTTCCTTGGGGTTGTACACACTTTTCACTAGCTTTGGTTTTAGAGGAAAATTCCCATGCCAGGTCTATTTGACCATTCCTATTTTCCATTTCTTATGCTGAATAAATTAAGAATTTAAGCTCAGAAATGGCAAAATAAAATAATTAATATATTTCACGTGCCTATATTAAGTGAGTAGCCAAAATTAAGGTTGAGGAGGCAAGAATTATTACATGTTCGCAAAATGCAAAAGCAAACGAAAAATGCAAAAGATAAACATAGGCTTGGCCATGGTTGGTTTTCAATGGGCAGTCAACCTCGGTAGAATGAGAGAGCAAATGTGAGAGCCTTTGGCTCAGATAATTTTTTGTAAAATCTTAATGATTTCCATTGGATAATTAATGCAACATACTTACCGACTGATAAGCATAACTAAATTATCCGATGAAATTCAAATTTAATTCGCTGTTGTAAGCAGTGTGGAAGTTGTAAAAAGTTTGGAATAATTTTAGATCAATGATATGTTTTAGCATAAATGGTTGTTTTGCGCCAAAATCTTGCTCTTCAAATTTTCCTATTCATTAAAATTCAACGATTCAATGATTAACCAAAACGATTAATCTATGCTCGCAGAGTCATAAATTCATACACTATACTTTGCTTGTGCATTATATTCCTGTATATTTTCAGTAATACAAGGTTTTTTCATTTCAGCGAAAGTTTTGAGTAAATACGTGTGTGCCAAATAATAATATCAATGCTAATTGGCATATAAATATTTCGTTTGAGGAGCATATCATAGAGAAATGTGATTTCATTTATAAATGAGCAGATTTTTTGCAACGTGTTGAAATGTGTAAAGAAAGAGATGCATACAAAATAATTCACAGGAAATTAATTACCGATGAAAATATAATTAAATCCTTATATTCATGCAGTACCATTTTAATAGTTCTTAGTATCCGCAAGATCATAAAATATTTCTCATTAATGACATCATGACAGTGAATGAAAATGGCCAGGTATAAACGCCATATTTTATGTAAATCCGGGCCTATTATGCTCATTCATTTCGTCATATTCAATGACATTCTAAGGAAACAGTTATTTGTTAGTAATGTGGCTTTCGTATTCCTTGTCTACCATTATTTTATCCTTGAAACCACACGATTTATCTCCAGTTTAAAAACTAAAATTTCTTCTTATTTACAAATAAAGATATAGCCTTTGGGCTGTGGAACTAGTAGTACGTACTTAGTGTATACTAGATGATACTTGAGACCTGGAGTTACCATATGTGGACGATGATGATTCCACCTCCTTATATCCAAATTTTGAAGGTATGAGACCCGGCCTAAATATTTACAGCTAACGTGGAAATTCATTATGAATCATCTTATGCTTCATATGTCTTTGAAAGAATACGGTCATCGCTCGTTGTTATTAGAACCGGTGATCTCCCGAGAGGCGCCAACAGCACACAGCTATTCTTTTTTTATATTATATCAGCGCAAAGTTTGTTCTCTGCTGGTCAAAGCTACGTTTTTTTCCACAAATCAAATGTTGCTGAAGCCTATGGTACAGCGGTGAATATTCGATAAGTCGGGAAGTGGAAAATAAGAGAATAGTCTTCATGAATGGGATGAAAAGTGTGAGTGTACACACTGAGCTGAAGAATGAAACCGTATTAACGAGTCAGGGTTCTGATATACACAATGGCTCGCGCTCTTTATTTATGGACATTCAAGTTCATATTTCGGAATCCGAACCCGATCCTGACGAATTTATTTTGATATGTGGCTGACGTATTTATTCCATATACACGACAGAAGTTGAGCCACAAAAATATATTTATTGTGACATTGATAATACTATATTTACTTTACCCTTCTTGTGACCTCTTTCATTTTAGGGTAAACATACATGATGTTTTCACTGTGACTAGGGGAATATATTATTCCAACGGCCTTATCCGGAAAATGACGTCAAAAACAAATAGCTTTCTTTCGAAGGCGACATCAGGAGAGCCGCGCATAGATAATCGTCTCGCTTCTCATTTGTTTGTTGTGTGCTCTCTTGAGCGAGAGTTAAAGAGAGAAAGAGGCGTGGTCGCTTGCTCTTGGCCGTGGAGTCGCTCGGGTCCCCTTCTCATTCCATCGTGTGCCCGACTGTGAGCGCTCTGCCCGCAGGCGGTCGCTGTCTCGGTGACCTGTTCCAATTCCGACCAAGGAAAGAACTCCACCCCGAGCAAGGATGACTGCGCCTGTGAATGGCACTCTTCGAGTCTGCCGCGGCCGCCGCGAGATTTACGATACCTACACGCGCGTTCGGAAGGAATTGTGTGTGCAATGTCGCCGCCGCACCGCCAAGGGCTCGGAAAGGGAAGTTGGTGCATGCTTCCGCACCGCCTCGGGGGGATTTCGTAAGCCAAAGAGAAAGATGAGGGGCGCGCTTTGCGCGTGGCGTAATACGGTCTCCGTAATAGAACGATGATGTCCTGATCGGTGATGAGCCATGAAGTGAAAATCGTGCCGTTTTTTCGTACTCCTGAGTAACATGCTGGGAAAAGTGTTCCTTTACTCTATGAGTAGGCAAAATAATATCTTTCGGCGCATTTGCATGAATAAATGCCTCTCGAAATCATTTTAATTTGAGTACAAGACAGATTGTTACTCTGAGAAAAGTTAGTTATTGTTCCTACAAATTTATCAAATGGAAAAAAAACAATATTAATTACATAAGAAGCAGCAAGGAAAAAAAACAGAACCGTGCAATCACAGGCAACACAAAGACTAATGGCTGCTCTGCCGAGAGAAGCTATCCATGGACTGTCTAAGGTGGTCCTCTGTTGGAAACGGATTAAAACGTTTTGGTGTCTTCTCCTTTCGTTAACCGCATTCAGGCGATAATTTAAAACTTGTCTTTACCTCGGAGAAACAAACACCGATTTCGTAGCAGTTTATAAAACGTTAACTAAAGTTCTCTGGAATATTTTGAAGTCGATTGAAGTCGCGTATCTTTCTAAGAAATTATGCGGTCACTAAATGAAGGTACAAGCCCTGCTAGCTCTAGATATATTAGCCTTATCTTGGCAAAAGATACAAGTCCCGGAAAAAGGCACATCATTCGACTTCATGAGTGCAAATGAGTGAGGGCTTAGACAACTAGAATGAAATCTTGATGCTATCACTTAACGATAGTATTTAGTGATCAATGGGGACAAACTTTTCGAATGACATAAAAAATGTGTAGAATATTTTGTTTTCACTCAAATACTTACAATGCAACATTCATGTTCATTGTTACAATTGAATCGGTGAATTTAAAACTCTCGCTGCTCTTTGCGACCAAGAAGATCGTGTTTTCGAAACTACTCAAACTCATGAACTCATGGTTTGAACAGTTTTCTTCGTCTATTTACATTTTTTACTGTCCTTTGAAATGAGTTCTAGTTTCGAAACTTTCAAATTAGGCCAAGATATCGGTGGAGAGGGAAAAAAACGGCGTTTAATCAAGCGCGTTCTACTTTGAAATTCAAGGACAATGTTCATAGACACAAAGTGGAAATCTGTATGGAGGACACAGTTGCTAGTTTTTTTGCAGGAACTAGAAAACTTGCGTATGCACCGTGTTTTTTATTTCTCTAATGTCAGTTCGAAATAATTTCAATGGGAGAGACAGTCATAAGAAGTCCTGAATGAACTCAATTTTACAACTCTCAGGAGTTCTTTTTTCTTACGGAAAGTCTGCTGATTACTATAAATTGGACTGCGGTGGCCTGATAAATGCACTAGCGTTCAGTCGTAATTTTAATCCATCGTATTAAAAATAATGTTCTCTCGAGGAAATGTTCGCCTTTTATCCACTGCACCCTGTATTCAAATTAAGGCGAAGAATACTTGAGTACTCACCGATAAGCATGTGATGCTACTGAAGTATAGATTACTTCCATTTTTAAATGCATATGCAACATTTCATACACCACTCGCATGGCTGGAATTTGAAGAGGTTGCAAACCTTTATTGTATTTATATTAATTTCTTGTTGAAGTGTATGATGTACGTTTGCATCCTCTATTAAGAATTAAGAAATGAAAAAATACATAATGGGAAATGTGTTATCCTCCTCAACGCATCAGATGAAATGGGACCGACTAAAATGCTCGAAAATAGAAAATTGATCTGCGGTATTTATTGCGTTGTAATATTTCAAAGTAACTTAAAACTTAAATAGTATAAAGCTAATAACAGTATGATTGGGCGTTTGAAAGTTAGTGCCCGCCTAGTGTGGAGTCACCCCTTGCCATACACTCTTGAGATAGCTTGTAAGGTAACAAGGCCGTGCAGGTAAAGATAGATACAAAAATCTTCAGCCTTTGATTTAAAAACCAAGAATAAAATCATATAGTAAACTACAAATATTCAAGGAAAAAAGCTTATACGTGCATTATTAGGTCTTTTTGGTCAAAGAGCTTATGAAATCGACTTTTTAAAAGAAAAAGTGGACTGACTCCAAACTTGAAAGACTGCGCTAAGTGAATTTATGCACCGGGATTATTACGAACACGCTGGATCAATACGAGTCGGCACGATTGGCTTTCGAGAGAAATAATCATTCGGAAGTGCGAGTGTCGGGAGTCATGAATGTATAAAATGGATTTTTATCTCCTCCCTAACGGGCCACCGCTCTGGTCCATCGGCACTAACATCCACAAAGCTACTCTGAGATGTCAAGAATGATCAGTCCTATTTTAAACTTCACATAGTCTGTATCTCTATAACTGTGATAGAATTGCCATCTCATGCTCACGTTTACTCTTACTGACTAATATGCCAATATATACTAATAGCGGTCATTAACGAGTTGATGAAGCAAGTCGCATCTAGTCGCTGAAGCAACGACATCAATTAAGTTTATTTACGACATCTATTTCGCCGAAATCGGAGGAAAAATCATAGCCTGTACAGCAAGGCCAAACAATTAAATACATATTTTTCAAAACATTGCACTATAAAAATTATGTATTATGCAGTCATATGCACAGGTGATAAGATATACACATAGTAGATGAAATTCGCCACGAAAAATATCATTTCACTTGTCCCGGATTCACACTTAAGACAATAATACCTAGTTCCCTCAAACCTTCATCGAAATTTGCTAGTATATGCCTGTAACACCTGACTGGCAAGTGGGAAGTCGGAGTTCCGTTCCCGATCAAGTCAAATGATTTTGTCATGGCTAATTTAATCTCTTTGGTGCTGTATATTTTAAGGAAGTTTGAGCGCGATTTTTTTCCTAGATCGGATACTAAATTCTATTTATATTTTTCTATTTCAGCAGCTGTAAAAAGCATGAAGTAAATATTTCTATGTACATAGAGCAAAAATATTGTTGTGTGTAACTGAATTTACCAGTAATTGACTAAATATGTATGCATGTCTTTAAAATTCACTCATTTTTTACGACACCTTGGATAAAAAGCCATCATAGGGGAAGGCTTTTCCGGCGATTTTGTGAAACATACTGCGGCGAGTTATTAATTTATCTTATGATGTATTCACTGTTAAATTTATGACAAAATCAAATTGCTATAAATTCCTCTTTTTAAAAAATGTAGTCTCACTGGAGTACATACCCGACACCCGTATTATTCCGCATTAAAAATTGCGGATATTTGTTGTTAAATATCTTGAAAAGTGGTTCGGTAAGTGGTCAATAGTTTGGTATCCTTGAATGGGTGAGATATGGCTACATAATATAGTCCGAGTGAGATAGTTCCCTAATCATAAAAGAGACCATATTCGAACTACACGTTTTAATTTCAGCAGCTGTAAGACATATCAATTAAATATTGCAACATTAATGGTGCAATAATGCAGTTCTATATGACAGAAATGATAAGTAATTAAATGAAAATATCTAAATAAGTCTTTAACTTGACTAATTTTTTCGCGCGGTGCGTTTGAAAACCCTTAAAAACGGAAGGTTTTTGTGATACTCAAGAATCTATTTCGGTGACATAATGACTAACTTTCAGAAATTGATGAGAAAACATACAAACTACACGCTGTTAGTTTGTTACGACATCTAAGTGTTAGAAATTCCTCATTTTGCAAAATAATGTCGCTCTGGAGTGCATACACGTACCATATCCCATGTAAAATGTTTGGTATATTTTGGCAATTATCTCCGAAAGTAATGTGGTAAGAGGTTGAATTTTTGGTGTCATTAGAAGGGTGAGTGATATTTTTCTTTAAAATGGGGCCAAATTTATTGATTTCTATGTAAAATGATATTTCGCTCAAACTACCTTAAAATGAGACCAAAGTCGCTTATTTCTTGGTGAAATGATATCTTGCTCTAACTGCCTAAAATCTTACTGTATATTCATGGTTGGAGTGGTGGTCGAGCTGGTTGACTCAATCGGCGCGTGCGAGAAAGGACCCCCGAATTTATGCGTGTTTTGGCTCTTTGAGCTGGCAGCGTGTGGAAGAGGGAAAGGGAAAGGAAGAGAGCGTGTTAGGGGAGAGACGGGAGGGGGGAGGGTATGGACGCGTGGGAGGGAGGGGCGGCGCCCGCTAACGCCGCGGCGAGAGGAGACCGACGCATATCGGGTGTGTTTTGTCCATTGTTCCCGAGGAATGCGTTTCCATACTCACGCTCGTCTATCCTCCGAAGCTTTCCAACTCGATTTTTCTCCACCTTCCCCTCCCATTGAATCCGAAACCAATTTACAAACCGGTTGTACCATTTGTTGTGAGACTGGCTTTGAGGAAATGGAATGCAGGCAGGTACCTACCAATCTGACGACTTTAGGGTGTCGTGTTTCGACCACGTTTCAATTTTTGGAATGCGCGAGGCGCCACGATATAGCACGTACAGCTCAGGCTTTGTTTACGGTTAGCTTTGGCGCATGGCGAAGAGAGAAGTCTATCCAGGTGAAACCGGTTTGTAAATTTGACTTTTAAAGCAGGCATAAACTGCATGGAAATTCGAATTGCCAAATTTTATCTCTTGTTACCTTTTTTACCCTCAAAATATATACTTGTTAAAACGTGATCTCTGACGTTTCATGATGATTATGCCTTTTTAGATGCGAAGAGTCGATTTGAATATTTTTTGCGGATCGTTGACTGTGGAGCCAATTCAGGTTCTTTGCATTTGTATTTGAACTGCACTTCCTGGAAATATCTAGGGTCTTTTATTATGGAAGAGAAGTATAATAGGCTAGAAAAGTGAAGGCTGAAAAGTGAAGCCATTTCTGAAGATATGGGGTGTTATTTGATAAGGTCTCAGAACATCCGAACCTCGACAGAAACGAACTTTTGGCGTCACGGCCTCGACATTTTCAAACAGGGCAATTCCAAAAGTTGAGAGTTGTCGGAAGATTTGACGTCACATCGATGGGTTTTCTGACAATAGATAAAAGGTCCCCGTAGATACGTTCTTCTCATTACACACGAGGGTTCTCTAATGTATGAACTACTCCGAGTCCTTACCGAATAAGGACCCTGGGTTTAATTCCCAGTTCAAGAGATTGCATTTGCTACGCGAACTTTGCACATTCGCATGTATCCACAGTGCACGGCTCCAGTTTGAGTCACTGCTCTGATCTCTGAAAGGGAAAATACGGCTTCCAGTCATCTTTTCTCCTGTTAAGAATCAATTACGACTGAGTTGCGACTGCCCTCCACCTCTCTCTATCCTCTGCCATCCTCTTCATTTCTAAAAACAGTCCACATAACGTCTCTTCTATTAAATGATTCCAATATTCCAGTATAGGCCTTCCTCTTTACTTGTGGTCTCCTATAGATTAAATTTTTTAGATAATTATCCCCTCTAAAATTTTCTTCTCTCGTCCATCATGCCGCACCAGATGACCTATCCATCCGTCCCGTCTCTTTACTGTTATCCACAGGTTCCGTTCTTCCTTTGCTTTTATCTATGGCTCCTAAATGTTTTGCCTTTCGCTTTGTCCAGATAATCTTTCATATTCTTCTGAAGATCCCGTTTTATCGGGGGCATGAAATTACACGATGTAAAACGGCATAATTTTCTCAATCTGACGTGAAATAATGTTGAATTAGAGCAGACACTATTTTACCATCTCGCGTTCATGCATTTGCGCATGCGTTCTCGCATGTCACCGCTTTACAAGGCGCAATTTGCAATGCACGGTCGTCCATACATCAGGTTGTGCAATTACGTGCCACGTGTAAAACGGCCTTAAAACCACACCTGAAAAGCCTCTAGTTGTTTCCTCCCATTTTGTTCGACAGTCTTGCTGCCATACGATAGAACACTCCACACAAAGGCCTTAACTAGCTCTTTCCTTTGCAATATTGACGGTGTCGGATGTGAAGAGTTTTCTCTTACTCTAAAGAGGGTGACATTTTCTCTCAGTATTCTACTCCATATTTCTATTGTACACTATCCATTATGAGTTATTTTGCTTCCTGAATAGTCAAGCTCTCACGTATTTTAGCAATCCGTCTGCTCCGTCCAACATATCCCTCGTATCCTGATCTTTTCCTCTATTAGCGACTGAGATTTTTGTTTTATACCGATTCATCGAAATTTATATTGGCTCTTTAGAATATATTGCATTTCTTTAAGGATGTGAGGTAGCTCTTATTTAATTTTCGTTATGACCACGATAGCATTAGCATATCTAAGCATTAGGGTCCTTTTTCATTTCACAACTATTCCAATTGAATTCGTTTAAGGAGTGCATCCATTGCTTTTTGTACATATGCATTGAAGAGTTCTGGTCATTGTGAGAACCCTCGTCTAACTCCCAGTCTTAAAACTAAGTATTCCACATAACGTAAGCCTTTGTGCACGATATGCTATTTAAAAATGTGTCATCGGAAGAAGAAAGTTTGACCACTTTGAATCCTTGGGTAATATTATTCTCTCTCTCATTTCAATCATAATTAATCATACAGAGGCTGAAAAACTACAAAGATAACTTGAAAGTGATATTAAACAAAAATAAGGTAACGGGAGAGAATCAATACTTCTCTACAGTCCAGAAAAAATAATATACTTTGGCTAATGATGCTACACATTCATGTGATGCGAAGTTTTTTCTTCCATCTTGTTCGGGCAAGGGGCGATCAAAGAAAATTTTGGGAAGTAGTTCTGTGACATCGTTACCTTGAAATGTGATAAAAATTTTTCACGTGGGCGCAACATTCGTGCTTCATGCATTTACCGCAGCATTCTTTAATCGCAAAGCCTGCTTTGGAGGTCTTCCCTTCGAGGCGGAATGTGACCGGCCAGGAGTATTTAGCGTGAGTTCGCCGCGGCCGTTGTGGCCAAGGCCTCCGAGCTCTTTTAATGGTTCACGGAGACGCCGCGTCCAATCGAAGCGTGCTGTGGAACACGCGCTCACGACCTCCCAAGCGGTCGTGGACTCACGCTCCGACGATACACAATCGGCAGGCCTCCCACCTCAGCCGACCTCCGAGGTCGGCCCCTTTTGGGTTCCCCTCGACCGAAATTCGTACACAATCCTGCATGCATATTATAGACCCGTGTTTTCATCGTGTTTCTCTGCACGGAGATCCGCGGGCTTTCTCCTAGACCCGACTTCCACCGGGGGAAGAATTAGGGTCCTCAATTAATCTGGTAACCCTTCTATTTCAAATCGTTTTTTCTTCTGGGGGGTCTTCAAACGGATCGACTTGAGTAAAGGCATACCTTCGCACGCAGTAATTGTGAAGACATAACGTTCCATGCACCATTTCAAGGCGGACTAAGTCGAGAAAATGCCAAATTATATTTAGTACAATTATCATGTACTTTAATGTGAGATTGTAGGATGGTATTCTTTTACACTGCCCAATAAAAGAAAGATGAATTGTTATCAGCACTGGTGTCATGAAGTAAGTCAAATCGATGAGGTGAGAAATTACGGCTCATCGAAGAAAGAGCTAATTGAGATAATTGGATATTTCTCCGATTTGTTGAGAATTTATCAGAAAAAAATAACCTAAGACAGAATCCTTGAATTATTTAGGATAGTGATCCCATCATTCATGAAGAAACCAAACGTGATTAAAAAAGGAAGAAGGATCTGGAAAGGCAGACAGGTCGCAGTTTATTTTCAGGCGGCGACGAAATTGGGGCGGCAGATGTAAAGATTAAAACCCCAAGAGAGGAATGATTTGATGATAATTCGAGACTTAATACACTTTCAGCTTCAAGAATTTTATACCAGTTTTCCGCGATAAAATCCAGGAAGATTTCTGAAAAAAGAGGAGCTTTCATGTGAAGAGTATGAATTTGGCTGTTGGACATAGTTTTACCTTAACCGTGCGACCTGGCACCGCAATTTCAATAACGTTAAAATCATCAGTAGCCGTAACTCCGGAGGTAGTTATGCTTCACCACTTTTCAACCCTCTTTTTACAATCTGCTTCAATTAATATCAATTTCCATTTGAAACATTACTTATAATTTATTTTTTATATTCAGCATTTCAACAATTTCAATAAATCTTTTCATCCATAGTTATTTTCTTGATTACTCTCATGAGGCAGCTGTTCCCTCAAGTAAGTCCAACTTCTTTCCTCTTCTATTTCGTAGCATTAACACTGACATTTTTATCTCACTGACGCACTACGTTTACCAATCGATCTCTGATCGATCTGAAAATTCCAAGCGAGCCGACTCAGTTCGCCCAGTTCCCTAACACGTTTTCCCTTGGGGTAGTCATCTTTACCAACACGGACTAAAAATATCGATAGTGAGCAATCGAATCTATCAGTTGAAGCAATATTGATCCGGTGTGTAAACAAGTGCAGAGTTAAGAATTTTCAGTCGCATTCGAGTGAACGAAATTGCCTAGTGTAGGTAGATTTCGATGTATTACGATACCATCAACGTCACTTCTCTCGCCATTACTGTACTCTTGTTACAACTGGTGACGACACACGCCTAGAATAATAACTATTATATTTTGTTTCCCAATGGCAAACAAAAAAAGAATGAGGAGCGACAAATACCAAGCCCGTTGCATTTACCATACCGAGCTGATCCGCTCAGATCGATCTGAGATCGTTTGGTCAACGTAGTGATAGTAGTATTTCATCCTTAATTCTAAATGTCCATTTCATCACTGCCATTTCTCTCGAATACTACATTTTCGTCTTTCCTGGTCTTTTCTGCAGCTCCGATACACCAAGAATCAGTACCACAGAAAAGTTAACTCCAAAAATATGTTTTAATGAAATATTACCTTTTACTTAATAAGTTTGTTCAACATTGATCACCGATAAGAGTCTGTCAAAAATTAGTGTGTTCATACGCATTAGGATAGTGACCATCAAGTTAAAATCATTGCTATTGCTCCCAGTACAGGTGTCATTAAGTAAGTTAAACTGTTAAAGAGCCTTGAAGCAGCTTCACTTCATATAGCCAACGGTGTTTATAATTGTAAATGAATCGCGCGACTTTTGACTTATAGCAGTAAAAGTAGAGAGTCATTGTGGGATTAAATTTACGTAAATTAAGGAATTAAGCTACACTTTTTGATCATTAATACTAATTCTTCGTGACATTTGGCGTGACGTGACATTTGTTTGCTATCCAATATTTTTAGCGATAAATTGCTCTAGATGACTATTAATTACACATTCTCCGTTGGAAAAATTTCACATCATTCACCCTGAAACCGTACGGTTTGTTACACATTCTCCGTTGAAGTATCTGAAACATTCCACTTAATCAGGTCAATCTTCACAGCATCTTACCCCTTCGGTACCCATTTCTCAAAATTGTCATCATTGTATTATGAAAATGCTCCTTATTTCTATTTCAACTGCAATGCCAAGCTTGGTGCACCATATTGGGAACCGCTGCACTTGGTGGCAATGATATCCCAAGTAGTATCGTTGTTTTTTGCTGCCGCTCTCGTGTTTCTGATAGATCAGCCAGGCATCGGTTCATTTCTGTTACGAAGAGGTGGAGCGGCGTTACATTGGGAAGCTTTGAGGAGATCGCGGGGCTAGTGAAAATGGGAAGGATGAACCATCTCCCATATATTTCCTCCTCCCATTACTCTTTCCACGCCTGACGCTCCGTTTCCATTGCTGTCGTATGCACCAGCGTATGTGGCGAACCTTAGGTGCCAAGATTTAATACATATTTGCATTGTTCAAATCAACAAAAATGCCGGGTGTCATTCCTATTGTTTAGATAGACATCTGAATTCTATCAGATTATTTTCTTTGAGCTAGGTTTCGGTCTTAAACACTATCGTGTGACGCGCCCCCGACTCTCAACTACCCTCTCAGCGTAAGTTCAGTATTATGGGGAGCATTGATTACTATGTGTTCTCCTTTCCTCTCATCTGCCAATCATATCCACAAGCAATTTCTCCTCCCTGACATCACGCTTCTTACAGGTGACTGCTACCGCAAGTTTTGCAACTACTGTAGCCAGTTCATCCCCACTGCCTTGCAGTCACAGACGTAACTCCACACTGTTCTCCTCAAAAATTACAACGAGCATGTGGAAAGCATGCAGTTAATTGCATACTAAATAACAATCTCGGTATCCATTATACCTCCTGTGATATTCTGAGTGATTTCAAAAACATTTGGCACTGCTTTTTTTACGCGAAGAAACATCATCCCTTCCCCATTTTATTTGCTTATCTTTAATTATAGTGCTTCATTTTTCCAATCATTAGAGTGAGCAAATGATGTGGTACGCAGTCGGGCGTGCAGGTGCAAAGAAATACGTCAATGGGATGAAATCCACCATGAAATAATCATTTTAATTGACCAGCATTCGAACCCGGATCTCCTAATTCCCGGTTAGATGTGTTAGACGGCAAACCCCCTTGGTGATTTTTCACTTGTGAATTTCACATAAGTGAGTGACTATTAGTGGGCGACTCGGTTAAAGTTACCGAGTGGCCACTGCCAGAATTCTTTGATTAAACCCTCTCCGAAGTTCTCCTTTAATCAAGATGAATTGGTAGTGTAACTGGATAACACACCTCACCGACAATTGGAAGATCTGGGCTCGAATCTTAGTCTAGTTAAACCGTTTTTTCGTGGCGAATTACATCAGAATATACTGTTTCATCTTGCCAGTCCTCACCCTCTTACCCATTGCAATGCCTGGGTCAACCACTGTAAAGTAGACAGCGTTAGGATCTGAGTGATGCGGGCGTGTATTCCCACAGTGATTTTGGCTTAGACGCCTATGCACGCCGCTGCAAACGTCGCGTCGCTTGTGGAAACGGGGAATTAGTGTGGGCTCATGATGCAACCCTGTGCGACCTCAGCTCATTCCTCGAGACACCTCTTGCTCCCCTCCCCATTCCCTTCCTTTTCTTTTTAATCCCTCCCTCCCTCGCATCACCCTCCTCACTCACCTTCCCACCCACTTGCCCCCCTCCCGCCCACCCATCCGAGCGAAGAGAGTCTTCCTCAACGTGTCCCAGTTACCGCTTGACCATTATAGCTGGCGCACGACTCCCTCGTGGACTCTCCAAGGCCAAGCGGGAGAGTGAATAAAAAGCCCCGTATACTTGCATATCTCCCGCGAGAAGAGGGCAAGGCAGTGACATCTGTCGCCCGCTCCGCTCCCCGCAAACACCTCGCACTGTCGCCGTGTTCTCCCTCCGCTGCACCAGAGTGCGGTGTCTCTTCCTATAAATGATGAGATACCACCGCGAATGCGAGAGTTTAAACAAAGCTTAACTCCTACCTTTTCGTTTGTGTTGAATAAAAATTTAAGCTTTCACTTATGGTATGCCTTTAAAAAACAATGAAGGCACAAAATATGTCGCTAGTTCGACAAATATTTATTTTAAGGTCATTTGCTTGGGATTTTTCCCTACTGATAACAGAGACCATATTGAAATTTTAGCATTTAAATTCAAGAAAACTTTAAGAAGCATTGAGTAGTTATTGTAACGATAATGACAGTAAAATCTTGTTTTAAATTACTGAAATTCTCAGCAACTAATGGAATATACTAATAAGAGGTTTTAACTAGGCTAATTTATTTCAAAATGTGCCCTGAAAAAACCGTCCCAAGCGACACAAACATGTCACGACCGAGAATCTTTTCGCGATTCCGTAAAAATGACTAACGTAAGTAATTGAGTCATTCAATACAGCAGTCCAGAAATGATTTTAACTTCACACTGTTAAATTACTGAAGAGTTAAATGATTAGAAGCTCATTTTTTATATTAAGACCTCTTTGAGTGCATAGCCGCACCATTTGTGATGGAAAACGGCTGTTACATTTGGAAAATTTCTCTGAGTGTATTGTGGTTAGAGATTGATATTTTCTCATCAGAAAGATGTTTTTCTTTATAATGAAGCCAAATTCGTCGAAGTTTATTCGGCGGCTACGACTATGGCTTTCAATCACAATTACCATCTTTTGATGGGATTTGTTTGTTGGAATTCCTATTGTTACTTGTCTGCCCGGTGAAGGTTTCTTCATGTGCATTTCTAAGTTTTTCGGATGGGAGTATAAACATAGCAATGCCTAGAACTGGTCTCTCCGGCCTATATAACTTTAAAAATGAGATGAGTAGGAGCCTAAATTTTATTGCTATTCAAATATTTAGTCGAATTCGATTCTTATGGACAGTTTTCTTTGGCGAAATTTTCATTTATATAAGATAGAAAAAAAGCTATTTTATCTCTATCCTTCATTCATCTAGTATTTTAAATCACATGATGTTAAGTTCAGTTTCCCAAAATTATTAGCTGGGAAACATGCGATTCTGTTATTCATATCGATCTCAAAGAAATTTTTTGACAATTTGCCGGAATATAAATTTAAATAATATTTTAGTCATCATGCGGTGGGATATCCTTCAAGGGGGGAAAATACAATAGAATAGAATAATATTTTATTTTTCCGGGACGATTACGTCCCTTAGGACCACAAATTTTGAGTACATTGTTTTAGAGTCAAATAATTAATTCCATTATAGGTTACTGATGAAAAACAGTACTTGATGCCCCTATTTTACAAAAATTACCATAGAAATGCAAAGTAAATCATTCAAAACAAGAAAAACAATTTATATAAATGTTACACCGGATAACACATTCATTAAAACAGTTGAAATAACATTTAGAAATACTCATTTTTAAATCTATTGCTGGTTTTACATTTTTAATATTCTGAGGTAAGTGATTCCACATGTCTCAGGACAACAATACTTGATGCCCTAATTTTACAAAAAATACCATTGGAATGCGAAGTAAATCATTCAAAATAACAAAAAAATTTATATAAATGTTACACAAGATAACACATTCATTAATACAGTTGAAATAAAATTTTGAAATACTCATTTTTAATTCTGTTGTTGGTTTTACATTTTTTTATATACTCAGGCAAGTGATTCCATATGTCACAGGAAGTGACATGAAATGAATTAGCATAAGCAGGTGTTCGGTATCGTGGTACATACAGTTCTTCCATTTGGGGTGTTGGACGTTTATTTGTTGTAGCATTGTACAGTGCAGTCTTGTATACATGTGTGGGGAGTTCTGTGATTATTATTTTGTATATAAACGTTGCCTTATTAAGTAAGCGCCTGTGTTGTATTTTTAACCATCTGAGTTTTTCAAAGTATGGTGTCACGTGTTCATAATATTTGATTTAAATTATTAAGAACACGCGACACCTAAAATAGAGAGAAAAAGGAAGGAAGGATTGCATTGGAGGCGATCGCCCACGTCGCGTCGCCTCGTCCTCGGTTCGCTTTTGCAATCGTTCCCTCATTTTCACTCCTTCCTCTCTCCCAATCGACGAAATGGGTTTCTGGAAAAAAACGTCGTTTTGACAGACTACTCGCGGGGAATCATTTGTCAAGATGCGGTCGGAGGAGACATGTTACATGCCCTCCTCTTCTTCGCATACCTCTTGTTTCTGCACGCGTCCATATTTGGCTCTTCCCATTTTCGATGAGGCGCGAGGGAAAATGGTTCTGGGCCTGACGCGAGGATTCAGCTTTCATAACCTTATGCGGATTTTTTTTCAGCCCCTCGAGCGAGCGACTCGACATAATGGCATTTGTTTTCGAAGATCCATGGGATGAAATGTTCCGCAGTAGTTTATTCCACTGCGTATCCACCATAAATTACTGTCTGTCCCTCAGCGGGGGAACTGAAAAATGTCTTAATTAAACGAGTGACATCGATCCATATTTATAATTCTGAGGTGGATCCATTTATATCATCTCGTTAGCTGCAGTGGAAGAGATGACTGGCAGTATTTTCGGAGCATTGCATTTTTTATTTAAGTGGGAGCAAGCTCTCACTTCTCTTTTTTTCAGAAACCTGAAGCGTTTCGAAAACGGACTCTTCTGCTGGTTGGAAATATGTACACTTTCGTATTATTAACAATAAGAGTTATCAATTCAAATGGGCTAATATTGTGCGTTAAGGGGACAATTTGATACCTGAAAATGAGTTTATCAATTAAACGCCGGCCCCGGTGGCGGCGGGGTAAAGTCCTCGCCAGCTAAACTGGGGATCGCGGGTTCGGGTCCCGCCTGGGTGGGTTTTTCACCACCCAGGGCATGGATGTATGTCAAGTTCTTTCGGTACGGTCCCTGGAAAACCTGATGACAGGCTTAGCAGTCTATCGGGAATCTAGGGACATACGGGCCAACAGAATCGTCCGGCAAACAAAAAAAAGGTAGTGACCTAGGCAGCCTACGATGCCCTAGAGGTCTGATTCTACTCGCTAATTTATATTGAGTGTAAAAGATCTTATCACATATGCATCTCATGACCACGTCTTTTATCATGGAATTCCAGTCGTAAAAATTATGCAAAATACAGAATATTCCAGGTAATTCAGCGTTGACGAGTGTCTTTCTGACGTTCTTAGACTTAAAACGTGATAATATCAGGTGTCATAAGTGTTCCCATAGGTCACGGTTTCCAAGTCAGTAAAACGCCTAGACTATTTTCTAAGGTCACTCTGTACTCTCTTCGGTTATCAGAGCGCGGACATATTTTCTCGGCGTTTCATTTAGATTGTCTAGTCAACACCCGAGGGTGGGTGATGGGGAATTCTTTCGAGTGCGACCCTCAGCCCAACTTGTCGGCTTGCCATTACAAACACGGCGCACCGGCCCACGATCCCTCAAGCCATCCGAGAGGAATTAACTGGCTGTGCTCGGACAGCACTTTAGATGTAAATGCCTGATGCGATACCTAATACGGACGCGGGCCGAGGCGATTCCGGCCTCATGAATGGGATACCTTATCACGATGCGAAGAGCGCCCGGTTCGCGGCTGTATTGCGTGAATACTTCACAGTACCGGGCCGTGCGTGGAGTACAGTAGGCCACGGACAATTCCTTTCACTCGTCGAGAGGCCGACTGTCCGGTCTCTCCGTGCTTAACCCCGTGCTCCGTGCACGCGTTTTGTAATTTTTATGGAAACGTCCGCATGACGAATAGATCATCCGCATTTTTTTATTGAAATTACACGAAACATTTCCTATTCTTCATAGGCGCCCAAAAAAGTTCGAGATAATGTTGAATATCGGGCTATCAGTGGTCAGGGCAGTTTGAGCAAAGTATTGCAACATACAACGTTCAATGAATTTGGCCTCATTATTACGAAAAAAATGCCATCTCACAAATGATAATAAAATATTAGCCAGCAACCACTCCGATTTTCGAGATATTTTCCAAGAAATTGAAGATGGGGGTGAAGTAAACACTGCCATTCCACAAAAGTTTGCATGCCTAACATAAATTAATATCTTGCGACCAATGTGGCGACGCGGAGAATCGTCTTTAGGTGACATTACATAAATTATAAGCCCTTTAACAAATATTCACAATTTCCACCTTATAAAGACAGAGAATCTCTCCTTCAAGGAATTGAAGTCATTTTCCATGGTATATATTACGTACATAAAACATTAATTGGACAACTGAGGTAGTTCCGACCAACACATCGCGTCACATATGTAACGTTGAATATTCCATGTTTTCCCTACTATTTACAAAAATTAATTCACTCCTCACCTTATCTCGTTTATGAGATTTTTAAAAAACCTGCAATTGACAGCCGTGTTTAGCATGCAGCATAAAACAAAGAGGTCGAGTGAAAACGTCGGATATGCTTACACATTTTATTAACTGACGAGTGCAGAAGTTCATTAATATCAAATGAAGTTGTTGTGAAAAAAATATTATGTACACTTCATTTATTTCAATTGTATCCATTTTAGGATAAACTTCGAACATTGTCTTTAATATGACAACAAAATTACCCCGCTCTCACTTGCGCAAGTTGTTTCGCTCATGGATATTTGAATGCATTAAATAATGGCAGTATTATGAAATTGGAATGGTTGGTGTGAAGTCGTTATAAGTGAATTAGGTTGGCTGAAGCCGCGGCTATGACTGGATTTCAATCACAATTACCAACATTTGATGAGATTTGTTGGCTGGAATTCTGATTCTTACTTGTCTGCCCAGTGAAGGTTACTTCATCTACATCTACGTCATACCCTGCAAGCCACCCAAAGGGTGTGTGGCAGGGGGTACTTCCCCACCAGGCATGCATGAATGATACGGTAGAACACCAAAATTACATTGAAACCCGCGTACCACACATGCAAAGCGCCAATTAAAAATCTAATAACCAAGAAACATTCTATCGTCAATCGTTCCAACATGCAAGGGATACAAAGACTACTACTACATATTCAAAATATCATGCATAAATAAGAACGTCAATATTTACATCATGCATAAATAAGAAAGTAGAGAATATTATGAGAAAGATTTACTGTCTGCCCATTGTCACAATTCGAACTATTCATGACGACGATCACAGCTGTTATGGTCCCGAATGGTACGCGGAAAAAAATGACATTTTATACCTATCGGTTCTGCAAGCTCTCTCTCTCTAATTTTATTGGCGCGATCTAATCTGCCGTAGTACGAGGGGGTTAATAGTATGTGCATTTCTAAGTTTTTGGGATGGGAGTATAAACATAGCAATGCCTAGAATTGGTCTTTTCGGCCCATCCTGGCGATGGAATTCTTCCCGCTCTTCCTCCACATATCTATTACCTGTACGAGTCCATCTTTTCGCCCGTGATTCAAATTATCTCGTCTAGTTTTCTTGGTTTAATTTAACAAATACAAAACATTGATTGAGTGATCTCTGCTGACGAGTCCAAAAAATGTTGAACTGTATTAATTTATCGCGAAATCATTTGGCATGGGTATAATACTCCGTGCTATTAAGAAGAATATGATGGCTCTAAAGTGTGTAAATTTTGTACTTTTCACATATCCTGCGTTAATTGCCTTTTAAACATCCGCTCCAAAAATGACGTTTTTATTCACTAACGTACGAAATGGCGATTATTATTTTTGCTCGTGTTTGTCGCAGTGACTGTCACGGTGTGAATAAAAAGTGACCGTCACGTCTTCTGCCCGGAGCAATCTGGTTTAGGTGATATTTTTTAGCACCGTTACTCTTGCTATTTTTTCCGTTGGAATTTCGCTTATTTTCACTCGTGTTCGTTTTCAGTACTGCGAAGAGCACGTGCACGCTGCACTTTTCATTTCCTGCATCTTATCTCAATTAAAATTTTAAATTCGCATCTTACTCTTGGAACGCAATCGGAAACGAAGCGAGAAAGTGATTTCAGGATGTAGAAAGTGCTCACGCGCGCGCGCAACTAGTTGATGAATATCACGCGGATGCGGTTTTATGGACTGTGGCTGCCCGTGGACAGTCGCGGTGCCCACTCGATGCCGGTAGCAGCGAGAGGAGAAACGGCTGGGACAGGACGTTTGCTTAGCGACCAGGAAAGAAATAGCAAGGACAAAGCTTTAGCCATCGCTCACTCCTTCCAGCTGCTCGACGTATTTAATTGCCGTCCCCGACCGAAAGCGTTAAGTTTCTCAGCGTAATTTACCTCATTTTTGCTGACACACAAAAGTTGCCATCAAAATAGGGGATGATACAAAGTGTAGAGGATTTTATGTAAGATTGATGCTTAATTTTTCCATCATTTTACTGCTTTTACTGTAAGTGAACACACCTGAGTGAACAGCCACTATCCACGCTGATGCACGGAATAGCGAAAGTAACTTTTCATCCTCCTATGCGCAAAATATTTTTTGTAACCTCGAAAATTCATTGCCATTCTTTCGGCAGACATTAGCGCTCGCCCGTACAATAGTAGATCAAGGTTTTGATTACTCATTCATCCAAGGAAAAACCTTGAGGTGTTTCACCATGTTTTTCGTGTACTCAGTCACGTTCCAGGAAGATTGAGATGCTCATTTTTAATACTGAATTCATTCATTGCCAATTCGTCTTGACCTCATTTTATGTGTTTCCGTAAACTTGTACTTGCATGAACTTCGCAATTATTATTCGTGGAGGGCTGATTTTAAATTCTTCAGCCTGTTTGAATTTGATCGTCTAGTTTACCAATTTCAAATATTCGTAGAGACGCAATTAAGTCTGCCCCTAGTTGATTTTACCTTAGGCCCGGGGGTTATCGTTCGAAGTCCTCCGGACAATAAAATTAAAATGCACGATAATGTCTGGTACCTTAATTTAAAATTTGATTGTTTAGAGAATTCAAAAGGGAAATGTGCCGTAATTTTAAACAGGTATAGAAATAGGCTTTGAGTATTAATATCTTCTTGTTTAACGATAAATCTTTATTTTGAAATAAGAGCATATCAGTTGTCGATTCAATTTCCAATTGGTCTCGAAAAATCAGGCATATCATTGTCAGCTCGTGGATCTATTTCTTCTTCTTAAGTCATCAACCCAAAGGTTGGTTGGCGGCAGTTCTCCATACTCTTCGGTCCTGTGCCATTCTTTTCAACTGCACATAAGTGGAGCAGCCTAACTCTTTCATTATTTGGCCCATAAACTCCAACCTAGGCCTGCCCCGGCAGTTGGCTCCCTCTACAGTGCCTTCTAAGATGGTGGCCAGCAATGTTTCGTGCCTTAGTTGGTGCCCGATCCAGATATTTTTTCTCTTTTTCAGTAGTTTCAGAAGACAAGGAGACTCCCCCACACGTTTGAGAACCTCCTCGTTACTGATTTTGTCCACCCAGGGAATCTTTTACATCCTTCTGAAACACCACATCTGGAATGCTTCCACCCTCCTCTCTTCTGCCTTGCCCAACGTCCAGGTCTCACTTCCATATAAAAATATGCTCCTCACATAAGTTTGAAGAAGGCGTTTTCTTAGGTCTAGGCAGATATTTCTGGATGTTAGGAGTTTCCCTTTTTGATAAAACGCCTTCTTTGCCTGGTGAATTCTACTTAATAAGTCTCTTTTGCTCCTTCCATCGGCTGTTATTTTGCTTCCCAGGTAGGTAAACTCCTCTACGTTCTCTAATCGCCTGTCCCTTAAATACACTTTAGCTTGTCCCCCATACTTGCTAACCTTAAGTACTTTGGCCTTATCTACATTAATGTTCATATTATATCCTATCTATTTCATTTATTCTGATCTATTTCATGATATACGGATCTATTTCATAGAATATTATCTGGCGAATGTATGAAACCAAGAGGAAATACATTCGCCAAAGCCCTGTTTGATACCTATCCCCCACAATTCTCGAGTGGAAAAATTCTCCTGGACTGGGAATCGAACCCAGGTCCCTCGATGTCGCGCCGAGTGCTCTAACCAGTTCAGCTACCCAGGCGTCTTCTTCCACTGTGAATCTTTGATTCGGATGATGAAGACGCATGAATTTTCCACTGTGAATTTTACACAATTCAGTGATCACCAGCAGGTGACTCCAATAAAGTTACTGCGCAGCTAGTTCCCTAGTTCTTTGAAAAAATATCTCACTAGGGACTGTTCCGGGTGTGGTTTATTCATTGAAGCATTGATATATTTTGCTGTTAATATTTCGTTTCATAAGATAAAAGTTTCAAGAGTGGCTGCGCATATTGAGAGTTTAACTTTCCAAAGGTGGTTTGCATTATTCGTTGAACCATTTTTCCAGTGGATTCTGTAACGCGCGATCAGGACACGGAAAGGATCAAGGATTCGTTGAGGGATCGAGGGTCTGGGCATGGAAATCATACTCTCGCGTTGCTCGGGAGAATCCTCTTATTCCATCGTCTATCCCGTCCAACTCTGCTGGCTTCATCTCCGCTCCCGCCAGCCAAAATGGGAAGGTAGAGGGAGGGGGCAGAGGGGTGGAAGGGGTTGGGTGGCAGCTTCCTCTAGTATCCCTTAGTTTGCATTCCATCACCTCATGCGCCGAGTGTCGGTCACTTGCCTCAGCAGGAGATTAGGAAGGATGTTAAGATTAGGGAATGGCCACTACCTCGGCAGAAGATTAAAAAGTAAGTTAGGATTAGGGAACGGCCACTTGCCTCAGCATATGATTAAGAAGGAAGTTAAGATTAGGAAACGGAAGATTAGGAAGGGAAGTGGGTGGTGGGTGGAGAAAAGGGGGTTAGGAGGCTGGCATCCGCGGGAGCGGGAATGACTTAGCAGATGAACACTTTACAATTCATAATTAAAATTTCTGCGAGACCAAATGTCATGAAATATGAAGTCAATGATTTGTGAAACGAAATTGAATGAGGTGTATTTTATGAGTGCTATAAGTGTAAGTAAATGAAATATTTGAAATGGAATTTTTAGTTTTATATAATTTGTTATAAAAGTTTGTAAATAAGTGAATGAATTCTCTGTTTTATATCCAAAGACTTAGCTATGCATGGGACGCTGACTGTCTCGTCTTATTTTCAACTAAGGTGGCTCGATGTCAAATCCCGTAGAGAGTACTTTCAGGGATCTTTTCTGTTTGTTCTGTTAAAAAATAAATCACCTAAGTACCTGTATAATTTGTTCCTCAGTTGTCCCTCAGTTTCTACAATGTCCACTAGGTCTGATCTCGATCTATTGTATTTTCCAGGTCATCGCACTACTGTTTCTAGTAAGTCATTTCTTGTAACAGCTTGCCACGTATGGAACAGCATGCCTACTCAAATTAAAAGTGCACATCTGTTAAAACATTTAAAATGATATACCATAACTACTAACTTTCCCGGGAATAACATAATTTACTTCCTTTTTTGTCACATTTGTTTTCATGTTATTATGGTTTCATTGTTATGGCACAATTTTGTAAAATGTTGAACACATGAGTTTTTCTGTACTGTGATAGATATCATAATTTTTTTTGTGATAATTATTTCGCCTGTAAACTCTATCATTATTTTTCTTTTTGTTCTTACGAATTTTTTTCCTGAATAATAAATGTTTTTCTTTCTTTCTTTCTTTTTTTTCTTCTTATTTTGATGCCATTTTCTACTGAAGTCGAATTTTCGAGCATTGATCGATTTCAAGTTATTGTAGATGTGGTTTTGAAGTACAAAATATGAACACCTAACCTGTTGACCTCAATATAAGTTTCGAATTGTTTTGTTTTTCGAATATTCTAGTGTGGCTAAAACTTATGAGAGTAGGTGATGATTTTCTTTCCGGGTGATGAATTTTATGGTCATATCAGTAATGGATAAGTCGTTTTTTTGTTTTATAGTATTTTATATGACCACCTACATTTAAAAAAATACAATTTAAATAATGTAAAAGTCAGATAAATTTTGTAATAACTATTGTCTGATCTTTTAATACAAAAGCAGAACGGAAATCTGATAATAAATCATGAAAGGAGCAAATATTGTATACGCGGCATGGAGCAAAGTTTTACAAATTAGGTTACGCCGGCGTTTCCCTGTGAAGCACGAACAGTGGAATCGATCATGAGGTTACTGTTGTTTTAATGTGCTATCGAGCTTTCAGATCTTGACTGGCTGCCTTAGAGGCTGTAATTAAATTGCCGGAATCAAAATCGCCGAAATAAGATAATATATAGACTTTGATTTGTGGAAGTAATTGCTTTTTCAGTCTCTTTCTTCAATTTTCCTCGCACACCAACGATTATTAATTCGATTGCGGAATGAATTGCCCACATGCATTTCCTGAACTTTTGTCAAAATTTCAGAAGATACATTAATCTCTTGGCCTCTCTTAGTCCTTATCTGCTAATGTGGACTAATTAACCACAAAATCTCCACAGATTGGTTTGATGTACTTATCTACTCCATTTTCTTTTGCGCGTTAACCTTTTATTCCTTGATAATTAATTATTTTGACGTCCCTGTAATTTTTTCACGACTCTCCATTCACTTGGTGTACTTCAGTTATTCTATTAATTTGTTCTTCCTTCCATTGTTGTCTTATGAGGCTGTAATATCTCATTATGTATACTATACTCAGTAGTTGCATTTGATGTTATTACGCATGATACGCCATTCATAAGGAACTTACTGGAGTTATTCGGCGGCATATTTCCCTTTTGCTCTTCAGGTTGTTCATTTTCATCTCAGAATATGGATGGGCATTTTGTCACTTAGACTCGACTCTTAGCGCTGAGGCAGAGGGCTCATGTGACTTGGTGCGTGAGTGGCTAATCCATCCACAATTTCACCACTATTCTCCCCTCCATCATGGAGAGGAATTGGAATATTGCCATATGCTCCAACACATCTTAGAGTCTGTCACTATAAAGCCATATTTCAAAATGCAGACTAAGGACGAGATGTCGATTGACGTATCCTGACGGCACAAAAATAGTCGGCGGCGTTTATGGAAGTTGGTGTTTGTAAGGTAACGGAACCTATTTAAGAATACCTTGCCGAAAAGAAACTTTTCCGTCACGCTTCGTCATCAGCAGCCAATTGGTGAATCTTGGAAAAAGCTATCAAGCTTTTTTCAACACTCAGTACATTTCATTTCCGGAATTGACCAGGTAACTTTTTCATTTTACCATTAAGTTCAATTGACCATCCTAAAGTATTATTTGTTGGTATTGTCTCCGGTTTATATATATATTGTTTTCAAAATATAAAAATCAACAGTTACTTCGTAACCGTTTGCAACTCAGTTTGAAAAATCGGCCAACTATTGGTGTTGAAAATCTCGTCTATTTTAAGACAATCTGCCTTCATGGGAAGACATCGAAAAAGTTAACGGCATCGTCCGTTAACATAACGTCGGATTGTCGATCATAATCCCGCCTGGCCCAAATCGTCATGAGTAAACTCAAAGCCGATTTATTTTCCGACCGCATCGAAATGATTTCGCTACCTCTTTTATGATAGATTTGAATATATTGAAATACTGGATAATTACACGTCGAACATGCTAGTTCATCGCTTGATTTCCACTCAACGTAAGAGATCGGAAGATATGAGGAAAATATCGGGAGGATGTATTATTAGACCATTGACCAGGATGTATTAATAGTCCATTGAATTTTTAGCAAAGCTCATCCTTATTCCAATAAATACAAACAGACTCCAGCACATTTCAAAACGTACTTACCTCATGGAGCGATAATTTATTCGTAACCTGTTCATGATCATTCAGTCTCACATCACAATTTTAGTCCCGGTTGCACAGTGTGTTGTTGCCACACTATGCGCGGAAATAATCAGGATTAAACAGGAGACCATTCCTTAATACTATGACTATAGTCGCAATGAACGCCGTAACCAGACGCTAAAACAGGGTTTTAAGGTATGCAACTTTAAATGCGTATGGAAAATCAAGCCCTCCCTACCCCTCGCTTTTGAAGTGGCAGTCAAATGCGATCCCTGGTCCTATTTATGCACCAAACTGTGCCCAACTGGTAACACATGAACGGTTTAGAAGTCATCATAATTGAAATGATATGCTTCATCTGTGAAACGACACGTCATGGAGTGAAGAAACGTACTCCATGGTCTCTTTGGACATACATACATACATTTATTATGCCTCGGAAGGGAGAGGAATGATGTATCGCAGAGTGTTCCCCCTTCTGAAACTCGGACACGACGATGGTCACAGATGCAGCACCCTCCGCGGTTGGCACGGGTGAGGTCGGTTGCGCTGCCTTTTGTCTCGCCTCCGCAGAAAACGAATGTTGTGCGCGTGTGCTGTGACGTAAGAGGGGATTGAGGGGTTGGAGTGACGAAGGGGACGCTTCCGCCTTGCCCCCGCGTCCGCGTCACTCACTCACCCGCTCCTCCCTCTCGCAAAGGTGTCCGGCCACTCCTCTGTCGACGCGACGGTCACTTGTATTTCACTCGACCCTCCTCCACCCACCCAACATTTTGCCCTCTCCTATCTCAGCAAGAGGTGGTTCAACCTTCCCATTGGCTGGGTAATTTTTCTGAGCACTTACCATTTAATGACCTTATAATTGATCTATGTTTTGATCTTCTCAACGATAATTTTTTTTAAATCTTAAGTTAAGACTCTTACCTGGTGGACTTTGTGAAAGTCAATTAGTGTCTATTTCATCAAGCAATGAATCTTTCATCTAATTCACACAGTAAATGAGTTGATTTTGCATTTCATACTTACAAATTTTCAGCATTTTTATTCATGCATAATTTTTAAAATATCACTTAATTATTGGACGAAATAGATGAAGTGTTTTTGGCTAATTTATTGGTCATTATCAGTCTCATTTTCTTATATTCGCGATGCACTAGAGTTCTCGGCATTCCGGTCATATTGAATATAATTTGTCTTGCGTGGGTGTTTTGTTTAATGGCTGGTCAAACTGGCGTTTTAAAATTTTTATAAGCATTGGCCATTGGTCCCTTAAAGGAATTTTTCGGCTTGCTCACCGCATTAATACAATGTTTAACTTTCTTTTCCCAAAAATTTTATCTTAGATATTCCTGTTAAAGATATGTCAAACTAATGAAAACGATGGCATCAACAATTTTTAATATAAATAGCGGAGTACAATCGAGAGAAAATACCTTACCATTGTGTCTCGAAAGAATAAAGATATGGAAGAGAAAATTAATTTAAAACATGTTATTCATTCATTCAAAATTCTTTGTTAATGGACCCTGGTTTTTTCAGCCAGCAAGGCAAGGAGAGCAATATTTTTAAAATGAAGAGTTCGTTGAAAAAATAACCATCATATGAGTAAAACAAGATTTTTTACAGTGATCATTTGTCAGATAAGTTATATATAAACCATATTAACTGATCACGTTCCTAAAGTGTTCATTTACGATATTTCAAGCAATTGATTCCAAAAATGAGATTTATCCTCTCTTTATCCGTATGCTGTTTATCCTTAAAATGCATGTTTATCCGTAAAGCTATTCATTGGAAACCAGAATATCCTATTGGTCCCACTTATTGATTAATATTGGTAGTACGATTCCTCCAACCACATGGAGTAGCGCTGTGAAAGTCTAAAAAATATATATATGCCTTGATTGAGAATTATTATATCTTCTTATAATTGGAATAAATATAAGCAATATTACCGTTAACATTGGAGGCTCCACCGGTTCTGTTGCTACATCATGAAATAGAGCTCTTTGTTAGCTTAGCTGTTCGCATCTCAGCCTTGGAAAACGGAAAGCGGCCTTGATTTTCTTCTTGCACCTGTCATTAATGAAGACATTCTTATGCTCTCTCTTTTCCAGACGCGACAAGGAGATCGATTTTCTCTCCTCGTTGCGTGCTGAATTTTGGCAAATGTAGACGACGCCAAGAGATGGGATTTCGTGGTTCATTTATCAGTGAGACACATTTCATTTGTTTCATTTTGCCATGTCCTTGATCCTCGCAATCACTCACCTTTTCTGTGTCACATCATAATTATGTATAAAGATTTATAAAATATATTATGCGATAGATAGCTTCCTGACTCATATGGCACTTTAACTTGAATACCTTTTTCCAACCTATAACCTCAGGGTTGGAAGGATGTATTCTTGCTTACTCGCAACTCATCTATTTTGCAATAAAAAACTGATACTACTTTTGTTAGAAATGAACGCCTCCTCTCTGATCGTTGATATAATGATATAATAATCTAAATTAATTTTATTTTGAACTGGTATTCTCATGATGAGATACTAAATTTATGATTACAAAAAGAAACATTTTAGTACGTAATTTTTTATTATATTACCTGCACCCATTCTCTTATTTATATTCGGAGTGTATTACTTCATTGCTGCCATTAATTACTTCATGTTTGAAAGGCATGGAGAGCTTACTTTCTCTCTCATTCCATTAAGCTTATTTTTATTCCTTCTAAACTGTTATGGCGCCGTTTTCGAAGTCAATGCAGCAGCTTTCTTCGTGGGCTCCCAACTTTCACCTGCATACTTTTTTGAGGGGTAGCATTACGCCTCCAAGCCTTGCCTCAATCTTTCTCTATCACTGAATAAAAGAGTAAGATTTGTAAAGAAATTCTTTTTCCAAAAGAACGTGAAAAATTGCCGGTCTTAAACTTTTTCTTCTGGGTTGGGAAACCGTGCCCAAGATGACCGAACATATTTTTCTTTCCCGATGCCATATTTTTCTTCGAAAATGTTGGCCCCTAGCATTGAGATTCGTCCATAAAAATCTATATAGCAGTACCATCGAGGAAATGCTATTATAATTTATAAACTTGTACAACGTATTAACGGTTTTTACTTCTTTTTCTGCGATGATGTCATGGGTTATACAGCTATTAGTTTTCTATGCACTACGTGATTAATTCAGAGTACATTTGCCTTAGGTTGCAGGGGAATGGAGTCTATTATATCTACCAGAACTCGATGGATTGTTTTAGATATTTATAGTTTTACAGTGTTCAGATAAAATTTGGTATATTTCCATGCGGGCAATAATTCAATTCAATAAAGACGGTTTCTCATGCGCAATGAAAACGGCAATATTACTAACTTTTCCTAGACTTGCCTCTGATGGGTGACTAAAGAAGAGTTGGATGATTCATGTATTATTTCCACGAAGGAAATACCTCTGAAAATACAATGAGCCTTAGTACAGAAGTGGGTGTGTTGATTCCACACGATTTTGTTAATAGAAGATCCTAATTTTGTTAGTTTTGCAAGATGGAAATTAAGATTAATTCCAAATATTTTCAGTTTGATCTTCTAGGCGAGTTTAGAAATATACCATCACAAAATGAGTGTCTGATTCCTAAAATGGACCGCAGTGTGTTTGTGAAACCAAGTGGAAGGATGCTGAAAATTCGAATACAATACAAAATATTTAATTTCTTCTGTAGTTAAAACTATCATCGAGAAGAACTTTTAGAATTTTGAATCATTTCGTCAACCTTAGATTCGAGTATGGTATGAAATGGAGGGAAATTCTTGCGGTTGATAAAAAAATCCTCATATAAATATAGCGTCTTATATTTAAAAAAAATACATACGTAGATATAAAGATATACATACATTAATGCACATAAAAAATACAAGACAAATATACATTGGGTCTTGCATTATAAACATTAATTACGAATAAGTGTCCAGAAACACTGGTATACGTTGTTGAAAATGTCTTTTTAAATTTATAAGTACCAGTCCAGAGATTTTTCTTGCATAAACATCCAATGAACTGCAGCAGTGTAATCATTCAGTTTACTTGACGTCGTCTCTGAGCCAAAGGCATAATTATTATTTTAAAAAAATCCTTGTGAATAATACTCTCATTAAATTTTGTCTCCAGCAATTTTTAGAAAATTATAAATATAATAAAGGTGGCTCTTCATTATGAGCCTCTTTTTAGCTTATATCATAATCGTGATTTCCATTTTCCTGTACATTTTTTTAGTAATTACAAAACCTTTCCCTCCTGGAGAGAGTTAATATATTTTGCCATCGTGTGTATTTGCAATATATAAGCCCGATTCTACTTGCTGTACATTGCTCACAGTGATGCATTTTATGGAATTAAAAAAAATTTGGCTTGTAAAGCATACGGTGGTTGAAACAAAACTGGTCAAACGCTTGAATTGGTACTCATCCGTAAACAATGAGAAGTTCAGTTATCAAATGATAGTGTTCAAGTTGAAAGGTTAAACATAATATTTTGTCCCATGCTTATTGCTAGTGCTTGAATTTGAAAATAAATTTCGAATGTGGTTTCCAATATGACTGGACGAAAAATCTCGTCAAAACTAACTTAATCGGATTCCACCGGCATTTCCCTTTCCTCGATCTTTGCCGAGAGCTATTCTTAGATCCTCTTCGCCTTTTGTCTGTCCTTCTTCACCTCCTCCTCGCCCACCTCCCTTCGTTTCGCCACCCAGCACATCCGCATTTTTCCCCCTCTTCCTCGAGTTCGTGACTCCGCCGTAGGCGCGGTCGGAGGACTCGGCAGGAAATCCCCGCTGCCCACACCTCGGCCGCTGCCGCCGCTCGGTCCGGCGAGGCCGTAATTTCCGACGGCTCCGAGGCGAGGATGGCAGACACCAAATTGGAGTCCGCGCGAGGAAACAACGCCCCTGGTGCGTCTGTCAACGGCATACCTTCGCAATCTCGCCATCGGCGCACTCGGCTCCGCATAAGAGGACTAATTATCAAACTTTCGCCCAGGGATTCCTGAGCATTGGGATAAATTAATCCGCGGTCCCAATCTACCTTCGTGATCTTGTCGCGTGTCGTATATTTCTCCTCTGGCGTTCCTGCTTATCGCGTGGACCGCGGGTTGTAGTGGCGATACCGATGGGGAAATAGGAAACTCCTTTATCGGTGTGGATGGAAATAATCCTAATGGCGATTTAAAGTTCTTACCTCCACTGAAAGTTTCAAATTGATTATCCGGCGTCGGACTCCCTCCCTTAATTGCTACTTGAGGTTGAAGCACGCCTATTATGCTGCGGTAGTGTCCGGTGTTTTCTTTTATTTCTGAATGGCTATTATATGATTTTATTTTATTTTCCCTGACATTTTTTCATTGGTTTTCAAGTTTTGTACCCAAAATACTTCATATTCTTTGTTTTGACGGTAAATAAATGATTCTTAAATAAAGGTAATCCATCTTGAAACAAAAAGACCATTTTTTATATGTATTCATCATCAGTTACCAATTGTCTTCATAGATTTCTTTTGAATGAAAGATTTGACTTTCCATTTACTGTCTATCCCTGTCTTAGTCCTTTAGATGCTTTTGATCCCGGAGTCAATTGGTTACCAACTTTAATTTTTGAAACCGACCGTATATGTAGGGTTTGGAAGGCTATAACGATTTCCATACTGGTGTTCATCTTCTAAAATGTATGCCAAACATTTGCTAGAAGGAAACTTTTGTAAGCTTTTGCTAAGTCTATGCATAAAAGATGAATTTCATGGTTTTATGCTACTTTTTTTCTATGGTCCACTGTTGACCTGCCTGCTCGAAAACCTACTCGCTCTTCTCTTTTTTATTCTCTTTTTTTTACTTCTTCAATACTCTTCCAAATGTCCTGCTCATAGAACTGGTTAACTTGATTCCGTGGTAGTTGTCACATTCAGATTTATCGCCTCTTTAATGCATGGTTTATTTTGGAGATTTTAGGAGATATGCATAGGAGATTTTCCTTTCAGCTGGTATTTCAGCACCGTAAAAAAATTCTTGGATTAGTTTCCTGCAGTGTTCGTAAAGTTTTGTCCACTTCTGCAGCAACATCTCCAGGCTCTATGCCTGTTCTATTTTTGTGCTTTACATATTTACTTTATCTCCTCCGACTTTAATATAATAGGTGATCCTGTTACTCCATTCGCCATATTCAAATCTTCATGGTTTCGCAATACTTCTCTGTTTTCGATTGGTAGACTCATGATGTATTCTTTCCATTAATGTGCTACTTTGTTGATATTATGTCTTTACCTCTCTGGCATCTACGGTTCTTTACTCATATCCGACTTTCTTAATTCCTGGTGCCTCCTAAATGTTTTTATTGTCGAGCAGTTTCTTCCCCACGTAACATTTTTTCTTTCACGTACGTTTCTTCTTACAAGTGTTTGACGTCTTTCATATTCTATCTTGTCTTCTAGTTTCCTGATAATTAAATATTTGTGGTGCTATTTCCTTTTTTGTTCAATGTCGGCTTCAAATTCGACGTCCAGTAAGTAACATATCAGTGAGTGACACTCAACGTAAAAGAAACAGAAATTCGTATTTTTTTGTCTGAATTAATATTTGGACTATGGCATTTGAAGTAGTAAATTTGAAATAGAAGAGCTAATTGGAAGTATTATTATTCAGATTTTGCTATTCAGTGTGAGAAACACTACTTGTGCGAAATGGCTGGGCAAATTACGTTGGTAACAAGAAAACTGTGGTAATAGAATAAAAAATATCTCGAAGATGCTTGCTACTAAGAATTTAATTTAAAAATATTCTCAGCAGGCGTGAGACATAGGATATTATTGCAACATTTTCATTGACAGTACAGTTACATTTTCAAAAAGAAAATCTGCTGAGCCTGATTGCCTCTAGGATAACATATTTCGCAGCCATCACTTTTATGCTGATCAGAGAATTCAGCTGCATGATATATGGGTATATGTATTTGACAGTTAATATTGTAATTTAGTTCGTTCATATGAAATTATTTACAGTGGTTAGAGTTTATTTAGGAGAGCAAAAATTTATCAATAACCTCCTTTATTTCTTCATTTCAGAGTACGCATTAACACTTCATTTTCACGTCGTGATTTCAAATATCATCTCTGCCTCTCAAATGGTGTCATTATTCCGAGAGCCTGACCCCTGGAGATTTTTAACCATTCCGGACTCTTCAAAAACATCCTGATGCATTCTAGTGCTCTATGAGGAAGTGAGACGCCTTTTCACCTTTGACAATCCCTTGGATGTCGAAATGCTCGATGATGTCAATAGCGCGAGTGCATGTCACTCTGAAGTGAACATGTGAAAGTAAAGCGGCGTGCGTTGGCCACCTGGACAACGCGCCCGAGAGATTTGGCACCAAGGATGATGCATCCACTATCGAACGATGTTGCGGGGAGAAATTACTTCAAATTTCAGCTAAATGTTTCACGCTGTGACGGCTGAGAAAGCCGAACTAATCTACAATATAGTGCAAAAATGACAAGTACAACAAATATCTGAAATATCTGATATTTTTTATCATGAGTATTGTATGGAATTATTTGGATGTTTGGATAATTGATTATATTTGGATGTATGCGTTATTAATTTGTAATTAATACTTTTTCGATGTGATGAAATCATCACCATTATTCTGGCGACATGTTTCTCGCATATTATTTTCATACACATTCCAATTTTGTATTTAGTTTTACTTTCCTAAAACTTTGTGACTCAAATAAATGTCCATATACTTTCCAATTGCAACCATCGTTATCAGTCATCTGTCCAAGAACTGCTTTATTCAGTGGATAACACTTAATTAGTCCTTCGAAAGTACTACAGAGTTTTACCACCACATTATGTACGAGCGAATTTGGGCACATTAGAGGATGATGTATTTATTTATTCAGTAGATTGAAAGTGGGAAGTTTTCCGAATGGTAACGATATAAGGGAACATAGATTACTAATTTTTCGCGATATAAAACTATAAATAAATTAGTTTTAGTAAATTTTTTGAGAAATGAATACGTGTATATACCTAAATACAAGAGTGATATCATAAAATATTGAATAATTGATAATCTTCTCCAAAACTATGAGAATATGGAAAAAAATCATATCAGAATAAATCAGTGAAAATCAATAAAACTTTTTCACCAATAATTTTAGTGATCATCACAAATAAAAAAATAAACCTTTCGTGACCGTAAAAAAGTGATGAAAAGTGCCTCAGGTACTCAGGCCTCAGGTGCCACTGTTCCACTATTTGGTTCTCCTGTTTGTAAATTAAAACTTATTAGGAATTCGTCCTTTGTAACTTTTGTATGATTTTGATGATGATAGTTTTTAACTGAGCAACTCGGTCTTTTCATTACTTCACTTGAATCTTTCCCGCGTCTATCCTTGTCGACGATTTTAAATTGGTCGCAGTCCCATTAGTTTCCGTACATTTTTAGGCGTTGTCCATTCTAATATTCTTATCCTGTCATTCAATTTTATTTATTATTTTTCAGCGTAAGGATTACATGTCAACAGTAAAAACCCTCACGCTTAACGTATTTTTTTCCTCAGTTATACTGCCCCCAGATTACTGCCAGGTTTTATCACAACTAGCTGTTCTTCATGCAGCCAGAGTACAATTCTTTTGTCATTAAATGACACAGCAATATTCTTTAATTTTGCTAGCATTACATTTGGGTCCTCAGAGTCAAATGCTTTCTCTAGGTCAATGAATCTTGTTAATGGGGGTTGATCTGATTTGAATCCTGTTCACGAGGGTAAGTCTAAGGGCCGGTATAGCTTCTTTCATTCCCTAACTTTCTCATCCAGAAATTCCTCCATTTATTGTTCCATTCTCTAGTTGATCGCTGCGCTCAATATATCCGATTTTAAAAATGTGGTGCATTTGGAGTGCTATTTTTGGTGTTCTTAATCCTGGAATGATGAGTTTTCCTGCAATTACTCACTTTCCCGCGTGTATTTCATTACATATTTAGGAAAAGGTGCTCAAATTTTCTAGACTGCCTAGTTATGCTATGGTGAAAATAAACTCCTCGTTAGTTAGCCCCCAGTATGAAAATGGTAGTAATTAGTTATTCAGCGCCTCAGTGAATATACTTGCTTGATGCTCCAAAGAAATTCGTAACTGATTGTCAAAAGTTTGTTTTTGAAAATAATTCCGACTCGAAAGTGAGGAGTACAATTGTTTGAGGAAGGAGCCCGTTTCAGTCTGCAGCACTCATATTCCCCGAAATGCGTCAAACTTTCTCCTGTGTTGTAATCTTTTCACGCAGGATGATTTGCGCGTTTCCACGTTAGTCCAATAACGTGAAAGAGGAGGGGGGGGGTCGGGATTCGTGTACGGGAGCGGCGAAACCATGAGAGGTGTAAGTGATACATATGTCCGTTTCAATTGCTCGCTAATGGGATTCCAACGAGCAATTTCTAATTAGGCGGTCCTCGTTCCAGACGATCCGACCTGACCTCCTTCGAGATCCAGATTGGACCAGCTGATACTCACTCTTCATCAGTTAACTGACGAGGGGTTATTGGCGGGCGAGCGGGAGGCGGGGGACCTGGAGGGGGGAGACAGGGGGGGGGGGGTCGCGAGTCGTGTGTGTATGTTTTTCCAATGAGTTCAAAAAACCAGTTGGCCACTTTCCGTCGTTCTTGGATGTTATTGCCCAACGAGGTTTTTATTTCGTGTCAATATTTTCAGTGAATGCAAAGCCTTGTCACCTTGCCATGGCGTTGAGCTTAATTGGTGTCAGTATGTATTCAGAACGCATGAAACAGTAAGGGGAGGAAGGAATTGGTGCAGAACGGGGGAGAATTGTGGATTGATAGACTGTACTATTTTTTCTTTTTCCACTATCATTTTAAAAAAAAATCATCCCGTTGCTCTACATATCTATTCAGCACACTCTGTAGCTTATGGCATCAGTGTTATCAACAAGAATGCTAATTTATTTGGCTGACTTTGAAATTTACAGATACTAAAAACTGAAGGGTTTATCCGCTGAATAGAACTTTTATGCACTATTTCGTTTGAACACTTTAGGAAACTGGAGGCTGTCAATTGCTCTACTGCAAGCAAGTCAGGAAATGAGAGTCTAAATAGGGTGGGGAAATGGATTGTAGAGTTCTATATGGGTGATGGCAGCCTTTTGAACTAATATAATTGGCAAATGGTAGAAGCATCATTCGGGGATAAAATATTTTATGCCATTATTTCCAAAATTGATTATCCACACGTCATCGCAGAGTTCTATTACACTTATTTTTGTCTAGAAGTGTGACATCGATGCATATCTAACTTATGGTTAATGGAGTTGAAGTTAGCAACTTTGTGCTCTTTGGATGTATATCGTTAGGATCAACATAATGTTATATTATCTCTAAGTAGAAAGATGATGGACGATTCATTAACCGGTGTTATGTTTTACAAGTTGAAGTATAATACCAGATATTATCTAAAGGGCAGTTTCCAATGGGATGAAAATTAAATTGAAACCATGGGAAAATCGCTTTATCAGAATATAAAGGAAAAAAATTCAATGACAGTATTGTAAGAACTCTGAGACATGAGTGTCTCTGATAATTAGACATCTTGGTAAGTGATTGATGTATTAGTTTTCTTTATCATGTACGGATGTCAATAAGACGAGTATCAATAGGAACAATTACGAGGTGTTTGATTGAAGGAAATTGAGGTATAGAGGAAAAGGCTCAGGAGGAAGAATATTATTACCAAATAAAGAGGTAAATAAGAAGAGCTACTAGGGAGTAAGGGAACTGGCATTGGATAGGGAGGGATGGAGGGCTATTGTCAACCAGTTGTACGATTGAACGACCAATGATTTAAATGATCATTGTACTAAGTACTACCAATTTTTTGGAAAAACCTAAACAACGTCCATTAATAGGTATGAGTTCATCAGTTGTGGGTGACGAATTATTGTGATGCTATCCTGGAATGATCTCGTAAATTATAGACCGAAGGAAGGGTTATGGCATTAAGATTTGGCTAGATATCTATGCTAGACATGAACTGAAATTCCAGTTATTCATTAACCTTTTTCGATTCACAAACATGGAATAATTTCGACTGTAGATGATTTCTTTTAAAACTTATCATTTGTGATAGCGGTGAAATACCTTAAATTTCATTGTGTACCTTTGTTTTGGCACTTCACGCATAAAATTACATAATTCTTCGCATAAGTTAAAGTAATCACTATATTAATGCCTAACGGCTCATTTTATTTAGCACTAATAAATACCTACCTTGTAAAGTACTGCCGTAAAGGTTAGCTTAGCATCGATTTCCGACAATGCGAATCAATTTATTCAATGTATGGCAGTGCGATATTTTCTTCTTATCCCAGGGTTATGGGCAAAAATTTAAATATTAATTATTATGAGAGCTTAAGTCTTAGGGCAGCGAGTATATTTTGTTCTGACATGAATAACATCACTCTTATATCTGTAGTTGTGTGATAAATTGTGGAGGCAAAGTCATCGCGTCATCGCATCATCGCATGCCATATTCACTTTACAGTTACGATATTGAATATATATTTCATTTGTTATGATTTATATTTTGTACCACAAGGGTAGATCTATGCGTCGCGGGCGACCAGAGAAAAAATTGTTGCAAGTATTTATAACTGATTAACTTCTTTGTGTACTTGGATATTTATATTGTCTCACGGTAGAATGAATGATAAAAATAATGCGATAGTACTCAAGTGAATAAAAATCATTAGTAACTCATATCATTTGTAGTTTAGTTTTGCAAATTGAGCAAAAAATGTAGTTTTTGCTCTATTCATGAGTGCTGACGAAAATGGATAAAGCATAGCGCCAATTTTTTATGGAATGGATAACGGTACAATATTCCATTTTTTCTTTCGCTATCGCGTATCTGTAGAGTGGTAAGGGCTGTTCTTTTGAGCATTTGGTTAATCATTCCAGTTCATCGGGTGACAATAAAATGTAAACGGAGGAGTTCCGTGAGCATTGAATGATCGGAAAATGAAGTTTTCATTCTAGTGCCATTTGGGTTCCTTTATCAAATTCTGGGATTGGAGAAATGGTTACACTTTGGGAACTGCGGAGCCAAAGTTAAAGGAAGTTTGGCCTGCGGTTCATCTCTCTGGACCCGCTTCTATTGGCCATTTCTCATCACAGGGCGTTCCTGGAATTCGGAAATGTCTATAAACCTGTTCGTGGCGCAAGACGCGGCTTCAGCCTGCCTTCCGCCTCCACGCCCGCCTTCCACGACTGCCTTCAGCCTCAGCGTCGAAAGCAGATAATCCTTTCAAGCGTTCGTGTGGATTAAAATTCAGTCATTTTTATTTCGATCTCTAATTTATTTTATCACATTAATAATGCTGGGAGGAACATATAAACCTGAAGTTTTTCTTCAAAGTGAATACTTGGTAAACATTTCGTTTCTCGTCTCCAGTTTAGTAATTCGTTTGTTGACAGCTAGCTGCTTGTTTACAAGTATTTTAAGCTATAATATTCATATTGAATAGGACATAAAACGAAAATTTAAAAAAAGCTCTTCGAAATGCTGAAAAATAGTTCTGTCCACATCTAATTCCTATCGCGGATCGAGAGCCCAAAATATCTTCAATTTTAGCAGGAATATAGAGCCTAGAGGTGTGAAGTATATCTCCATTTACTGTTTCTATCGGAAGATTGTTGGGATGCATCATTATTGTACTGGAAAAAAATGTTACTTGAATCTTTTATTTCATTGCCGTGAATCTGAGAAGATAATTTATCTTCATTTATACTAATTCTACGATAGAAGGAAAATTATCTGAGTTTGACGTAGAAAATTCTTTTCAATGTGAAAGAATTTTTTTCTCTCGTAGTGTTTTCGGGTTCGTCACTTTGTAAAAGAGTAGTAATGCGTCTCAGGTGCTCCAAAAATAAAAGTCAGAGTTGAGAATGATTTTGAAGAAATTCAAAGTTTTATTAATGCTGAATTGGAAAATATGTCTTAGAGATGTTTCCCAGAATTTGTCGATCAACATTATTTTCGGGACACACCGTAATCAGATCTTGGGAAAGTTTCCCATGCCCCCCTAGACCATCCAGCTCGTATCTGTCTGATTATTCAAAAAGAATTTTTCTGGTTTCACAAACTCAACGAGACCCAACTCGGCGTCCTTTTTGTGACAAACGAATAGATTGAGCCTCAACTGAATATTATTTGTAGTTTCAACTCTTAGTACGGCGGATGTCCTATTAACATCAATAATGAACCGAAAGGGATTAGAAAGTGCTGGTGGAAAAAGAGAACAGGTAGAGATACGCAACTTCGCCGTTGACAGAAAACTTGAAAATGAAAGAGAAATGGGCATCGAAAAAAATAGGATGAGCCTAAGAGGATTATCGATCATTTTGGACTACTCTTTTTATATACGATGGGCGTATCAATACTCGCCCATATATTTGCTAAAAATCTGTGTTCATTCTTAATAAGATATTCTGCGTAGCCTCACTTCAGGATATTTGAACGAGTAAATTTTTCTAAATTTGTTTAAAAAAATGTTCAACTTGTTGGTCATTGCTTTGCTTAGCTTATTAAAATTATGCTTACCTTAGAATTATGAATTAGGCCGCGATTATTGCGGTTCATGGAATGCCCACTCATTATTTACAAGTGTATAGATTATAGGCACGCAATAATTTTCACTCAAAGGCTCTATTGTCAAAATCTATCAACAACGTTTCTTTATTGCACTTCAACTGGTAAGATGCGTACTCTGGTATGTTTAGTTTGATAAAAAATTAAGCTTGCTGACAGTTGTTTTTCAAGGACTTGACATTTAGGTTTAGTTTATCCTTTGATAAATGAAAGTATTTCATGATTATAAGTTGGATAGATTTTTCGAAAGAATACTTCCTTTCTCTCTGTTGGCCTTATGCAATTGAGCAACTCAAGAGTCACCATTTGTTTCTGGTGCATTTACCTTTGCACCCATTTTCATAGCACTTGGTAAACACGCTTTTCCCTAAGTGTTGCGGATAAATCTCAGCATCAGTCGTGCAGTTGCATCGAAGCCATATGACGCTGTCATCTTGAAATCATACTGTACACATGTAGGCATTTAGCTTGAAATTAGTCACGAACATGAGCCCTAGAATTGCCCATCTGCCGGAATTAAGTGAAACTAGGTATAAAGAATTTATCTAGTCTCAAGTAAGTTTTTGTGTCGCGCCCTTTGGTCCAAAAGTTCATAATAAATGGCGTAGGTTGATGCAATAGTTTCTCACGGGTGAAGACGTCAGCCAATCCAGCGCAACCTTACGCTGATGCTGAATAGATAAATGAAAGAGGGTGCTGAGTGCGAGAAAGCTTTCGCAATGCGGTATTAGAGGATGACTTCTGTCTAAGAACTGGGTCGCATCGAGACTTCGATGTCATTTTTATCCTCTCATCGTTTGCAGCAACGTCCTATTTCGACGCATGCTCGCGAGGCTCACAAGGGTTATAGCACAATAAATTCATTTTCCATTTCAGAGGCATTGTTGCAACAGTACGAAATGCACGAATTACGCTGTGAATTTGCGTTTATCTGGAACACCGATTATAACGGTGGATGTGTGTCCATTTTCCTAGAGATTCTCTTTCATTCGTTATCGTGTGAGCTAATTTAAACTAATTCTTTTCGAAGTTGTGCACGTCAATCATCGACTGCCCTCATTTCAAACTCAACGGTTATGAGTGAAAATGATTACCATAGTATTTGGATTGATGATGCTATTGTTGATCCCCGATTTCCCCGACATCTCTTGCTAAAATCATCAGAGTCGGGGAAAGTTAAAAGTATTAGACTGTTTTGTGATGTATATTTTAGCTCAGAGTCCACCATTGGATTTTTCAGTATTTATACTAGTGAATGAACATCCCATTCCTTTCTGTAACATTGCTACCTTTCGTACAAAATTATTCCTTTTGATAGTAGGTATTAATGCTATTCTTATCAAATGCGTGATATTTTTATTCACCTTATATATGCCCGTCTCAATACCTATGCTTTTTTTTAAATAATGGCTTTTTTGTGTCATCGTATCCTAAAAGAGCCCACAAAATATTTTCCTAAATGTCAAAAGGCATTATTCTTGAATTTCAAGCAACACCAAGGTGAATTATGTTTCCTCCTTGTTAGTCCTGGTCTAAATGAGGATTGCAATGGGGCAAATTCTTATATTTCTCTTCGCAGTAACTTAAAACTTTCAGTGTTAACTCAGAATATCATGAGTTTGACTGCCTGTGATTTAATTATATCGAAAATAACGCAATTAGAGGATAAGACGACGATGTTAATACTGGTTAAAAAAAATGCGACCGATGAAATTCCCTCGACAAGGACCATCAAAACAATTAGTATAGCCGATAATTATTTTCTTCTCCGTTTTAATAACCTCTTAATATTTAAATGTTGTCGATACAGGATTTAGTCATGTTTTCCAAAAGCATATTTTATCTATAATAAATGTATATATATGACAGTGTTGTATGTTCGAGAAGGCCCTCTAAGTTTGAGCTAGCACCTTTGTGACTCTGACTGGTAATAAGGACGTCCTGATTCAAACCCTGGTCAAGTCAAATGATTTTTCCATAGCGAATTTCATCACCATAGATCATAAGCATGATTTTATCGTTGCTATTCTTAATTTAGATTTTCACCGACCACAGATACACGGTATTTCGCTTCAGTTGGCGCATCTCCAGCAGCGGCGTGATCGACCAAATTACTCCCAGGAGAAGGATGGGTCGGGTAGTCCGAAACATCTTCCCCGGCTTCCCAATGGAAACGAGAACCCATCCACCCACCAATCGCGCCTATCGGAGAGGGAGCCACTGTTAAGGGCCTCGCCACTTTCTTCACCACCACCCTATTCGTGTCTTCCTGCAACCCTTGTTTAACTTAATCCGTTGCGCTAAATCTCCCCGATGCAACTTATCGCATTTTGCTGCACGATTCAGAATAAATTTAGCGCATTTTTCCGTAGATATCCGACGACGGTGTGCTCACTGCAATGATAGAATACAGTCGGAGAATTCTCCGTCTTCTACAAGATTTTACGCTCAACTGCCATAACTTGAGGCAGAGATGTGTCGTTATCAATGATATATCATGATAGTTATCATGAATATTTAAAAAATAAGGCTTTTAAAGACTCATGAAAGTTTTAGCGCCTATCATTCCTCCTTTATAAGATTATAATTTCACTAGGTTAAGCTGCCACCATCGGTGAGTTAAGCCCGCGTTTGAATTTTACTCTCAACAGAAGGTTTGCTTCTTTTCCCTTTTCATTACTTCTTCGCTTTTGAATAAACTGATTGCAAGTTGCCTCATTGAAACAGTTGCCCAATTTACACCTTCCGTCATTATAATTCAGCAAGTATTTTTGAGCTATACCACAAACATTCTATTCCTAATAGCTTTGATGCCACATCTTCATCTAAGCACCAGAATGCAAATTCAGTCGTTCGGTCTCCACTTTTACAAACTTCTTACCCCACGTAACAACAATGATGGGCTGTTAAATGCTGTTTATATATAACAACTTGCACAGTACAAAAACGGGTTTACTTTCAGTTTAAATTGTAGCAGCTTAGAAAGGATGTTAAAAATAACTGTTCATAAAATAACGGTTTCTTTGTCTTGGCCTCATGACGAAACACGTATTAAGGACTGTCCACGGAAATACCAATAATTTCCTAGATACAATAAATGTTTATCGAAGTTGAAGTCCAAAGCTTACGATCATCTTTGCGAAGAAAATTGTGACTTCCTCATTCTTATTCAACTCGTGTTGTTATATCTCGGTCACCTGCAACTTTATATGTAAAATTCCAAAATCGTCCACCCTACAGCTCCTAACTAACACATCTATAAAAAATTAAGATAAACATTGGCTCATTCGCTACATCTCAAGTCTGCGCACAGCTAACGCCGGAAATACTATTGTGTGTATGTTGATGATGCTCGACGCAGGGTAAACCAGTATAAAAATTACCTTTGATATAGAGTGGCAGTGAAGATGAAACTTTCAGTAATAGATGGCTAAAAGTATACGAAACTAAATTATTCCTCTCTACTTTGTCCTAGGATTTGTATTTGCTTATAAATTACCTATTTTACGAAAACTCAATTTTTCTACGATTTCAACAATAGCATCATTCCTTGGCAACCTGTGGAATACCTATGAACAGGATATTTTGCCCGGGCCTTTTATAGCTTGTCTACACTATATATAAAATGGAGTGGTGCCTTTATTTTTGTTACTCTTTTCCTAAAAAAAACTACAGAACCGATTGACCTGGAATTTTAAATGAAACTAGCGCGTGTGCTAACTTGAGCAATGAGCATTTAAAAAAAGTCTCCAGGTCTCAAGGGCCCCAGGACCCAAAAACTGGACCCTGTATAAAGTTTGAATCAGTACAGATGCTTTTTTGCCTTATAAAATAGCTTTTCATGAAAATGCATGGTTGAAATTATCATTTGCGGATGGCTAAAACAATTAAAAATTTAATTCCTTCGATCGATCATGTTGAATATTTCGCATTTGCTAAAGAAAGTTTTCAACTTAAAAATATCGGTTTTCTCCAATTTCAAAAAAACCCGTAAAATATGCCTTTTCTGGCCTGAGGAATGACTATAAACGCAAAATTTCATGTGAGCCTTATTTGAGTTACAATAATTTAATTGATCACAACTAGAAAATTTAATTAAGATTTAGGTTGGGTTATTTTGTATGGCTTTTTAAAACTATTTGCATGAAGTGCGTCTCATTGATTCTTATATTTTTAGACCATCGGTATGCATAGAATATCGCTGACTACTATTTTTTTTCAAACTGCTGGAGTCTTAGCGTACTACACCTATTACTCCTTATTTCAGTCCTAGAGTAAAAGAGGGGTCTCCGAATGATTGAAGTAATGAGCCATTTATGTGGAAACTTTTCGCGCAGGAGTATAATAGTTACCAGATAATATGCATAAACATGTAGTGCTGTTTATCAGTCATACCAATCGACCCCGAGCGTATCAAAGTGATACCATAAAATATATGTCCATAAAGGTCATGTTAACCGATTGCAGGCTTACAGTCTATTACAACATGCAATTGAAATTAATATGCCACAAATTAAGTTGTTAATTACCATTTTCACTATTCACTACTGAAAAATCTCAGTGAAACAGACCAAGGAGGCAATTTCCACTCTGTAAAAACATTAAGATAATAAACGGGAAGTTATGTTCTCTTTTGTATTATTACTACCATAATATTTTTCAGTCTTATCCCTCCCTCCGACGGGCCTTTCTGCTGGTATTAATTATGTTGTTTTCCATCTCTTTCAGAATCCTCACATACCTCGTAATATCACGCACAATTGGTCGGGAATCATTTCCTTGGAGATTGAAGGAGAATTTATCGCTCTCAGAGGACAAAGCGGAATGGATGCCCTACGCGGACATCGCTGGTAAGCAAATTAGAAATCATTTTAAGCTGATAACTGGCTAAGGATTCGCTGTTATTCTTCATCCCACATTGTTTAACTTCTGATATGCTTAATCAACTATGTATATAGTACATACAGCAGATGCAGACTGAGTTTTCAATCTTATCACCTTATCACTTGGATTGGATCTGTTCTGCCAACTGATGCAAGTAACGCCCAAAGAAATACGTCGTACATGAAACAGTTTACCATTTAGTTCACTATCCTCGGTGAAAATACCACTTAAAAGTGAATTCCCGGTTATTATCCGAGACAATGAGGACCGCAATCACCTCGAATAGTAAAAATTTCGGAAACTACGGTAAAAATGTGAAACTTTTTCCGCAAATATCAATTGCGACAAAAATTTGAGGTTTCCAGGCTTTGTGCATTTCAGTCTATGAGTCCGTTTTTAGGAGCTGAACTAGTTTGCCACTGTGACAATGTAAGAACTAGACCACTGAGATATGCAAGAATATCTCGGTGGCCTTGGTAACAATCGGTTCTTTGGATTATGCAGGACCACGGTAAATCGAGACTAATAATTGGGAATATACTGCACTTGTTATTCAATTTTTGTGCTCACTAAATATAAGCCTACGAGTTAATTTTGCTACTCATTCTTTAGCCACTTATAATTTGAAATATTAATACTGAAATGTGTATAAAAAAATTATATATATAATTGCATTCGAATGTTTGGCGTCTTTCATCAGAATTGAAAAAAAAGTCAAAGTTCTCTGGTCACGCCCAAGGCCCGGCACTGCAATTGAGCATTGCGGATGACTCCGTAAAGTTTAATTCGTGGCTAGTCACGGTTGTTTTATGGCTACATCACGATCTATCGATAGTTTCGCATGCTTTTCCTGTAATTCTATCGTGACTTGTTTCCGTCCTTTCCATCTTGTTCTCGTACCTGGCACAAATAGGGTAGTTTACCTTCCTATGCAATTCTTGCATTGGAGGAACATAGCTCTTAATTGCTTTTGGTGTTCATTCATGCGCTGCTGAAGAAAGTAACACTATTTTTTTACATGCTGCGCCATTTGGAGTAGATTTTCAGAGCCATTCCAATCGTAGAGGAAGAATTGAACCACACCGGAAAAGTAATGTTTCAGATTGACGTATTCGTTTTTGATTTTCGAAAGTACATTGGAACCGAAGAGATTGCTTGGAATTTCATATTGGGGTAAACTATGACTTCTGACATCTTTTTCATTTTACTCAAGGAGCATAACGTCATCTCAAATTTTAATTTAAAACATTCCTCTTAAACCGTACTTATAAATTAATTTTTGCAAAATCTACGAATGAACTGATAAGGAGTAATATGAAAATTTTCACACTTTTGATCCCAAATAAATTATTATTTCATAGAAAAATGTTCAACGGGTTCTTTATCTTTGCATAAACATCAACGTCAGGTAACATCGGTTGTTTGTTCTTTACTTAGCGGGTTTATCCGCAAAATTAAAATATAAAATTTTAATTTGTCAACAAAAGCTAGAAGAAAGTTAAGGAGTGACTTTAAAGAAAAGTGCATTCTTTGGACAACCGAGTTTTAAACTAATGAGGTGTTAGATGTACTGGTAAAAGTTTGTTAAGCTTCGATAAAAAAATTGCTAAAACTTCCTTCAAAATGCATAATATAGCATTGACTGATTGCAAATTTCCAAAGCTAAGTTGTGCATGATGCAATTGCTGTCCTCGGTTTTACTATGACAGAAGTAAAAATCAAAGCAGCCGAGCCGAATGCTTAGCTTCGATTCTGCGACTGCCGCATTTGGCTAAACCTATGATCTCCGAATACTGTTTTACGCAACGTGGTCCCAAGGTCGTCCATGATGATTGGCTGAATTCACTCGGTACCGTTTTTCCACAATGGCCATTGTCTGCCATTTTCCTAAAATCGTCTCCTCCCGCCCCATACGATTCCAGACCTTCATCCCAGCACTCCTGTCATTTCCATGCATTGCTGTAATCATGAGAGACGTCTCTGAGCTTTTTCAATCATCATCATAGCGACCTTCTTTCACTCGCAAAGAAGCATTTCTGCGAGGTAAGACTCCCCACTCCTCATAAAATGGAGAGTATTTGGATTGTAAGGTCGGATGTTGGGAAATTTTGACTGCCCTCGGGTCGCAACGCCCGAACGTAAGTTATCTCTCTCTGCCACTTGCCTTATACACTACTAAAGAGTGAGTATAATGAATTTTTTGGTAGATTTTATGATATATATATACCTCAGAATACTTCGTTTCCAAATACCGAGAATATACCTCTTATATAACACAAAGTAAGGGAAAAAATTTTACAATTAAGGGGTTAGAACATTCCATCAGAAAGAAAGTAGTCACATATCAGCTATATTACAGTTTTTATGGAGTGTCCAGCAAAGAATCTATGTGTAGCGTAGCTTACTTTCCTGTTGTTGCTCAACGTAGCTTTTGTTCCAAGTGGATGACTAATATTTAGTCGGTATCGAAGTTATACAATGTTTCCTTTTTTTTTGAATGCTTAATCAACTACAATGTTTCGTACGTGTGTATGTATGACCATGCTAATGGTGCGCGCTAATAGAATACAGCGCATCATTGCTCTCTATATTTATAATAGGCTTGGACGCTAATTGGTTAATCGTGTGCAATGAACATCTTTGATGGTCTGTTTCATGGAAGAGCCAAGAAAATCTGTGGGGTGTGCTTACGGCTGTCACAGCCGAACTCAATCGGCTGGAGTTTTTCACAATGGGCCTCGCGTTTCCTAAATTGAAAAATCCTTGCGGGCAGGTATGCTAATGGGCTGGCCCTTGAGTGGCATTCGGTCTGCCCCAGAGGAGGTAAGCCGACAATTCAACCCGTCCTGAGGCACCTCAAATCAATCGCCTTGTTCTCCGCCCGCCAAAGCCGATGAGCCCCTCATTACGTCGTCTCCATCCCACTTCATCTCACACCATTGTTTTACTAGCTTCTCCTCCGCCGTCGGCGACTACCTGGGGAACAAACCTTTTCTCCTATTCCTCCTCCCCTTCTCGGGACGTCGTAACTGCGCCATTGGCACGCCGCGCCCCTGGCATGGCGTACTTCACTACGGCGCGATTCCCTCACGATTTGCATGTATAGCGAGTTGCCTCCTCGTTTCCTACCCGACCGTTGGGATCGGGAAACGCGAATTGAGAATACATTTCCACGGCCTCGTTTTATTTATTTTCTTTATCGTAAATATTTTCTCGATTTATGTGCTGTGGATGGTTAAGTAATGCTCATATTTCCTTTCAAAACTATGTTGACAAAATATATATTGACAGGCTAAACTTATATATATTTTTAGCTTTTACCATAGCGATAACACACGTTATCTTAATCTACTCTTAAGATCAAAGTCAATTTATTAGTCCTCCTTTAAAATTTAGACTGTGCGGAAATAATCGCTGAATGGGCAGCCCCAAAATAAACAATTTGTCGATGGGAGTCCGAAAAAAATGAGGTGCTAAATTTCTCTGACCTGATCCCAGGGCGATGCTCACCATTAATATGACGGTGAAGTATCTATAAATTACCACGAAAATATATTCGGCTAGGACCGGGAATCAAACCACGGGCCTTTAGTGTGCCGGGTCAATCCACAGACCACTATGCTACTCAGGCTTCCTCATCTGAGCAATTTTGGAGGATAGAAGAGCTAGGTATTTAGCCCTAATCCGTGGGTCGGGCGATTTCTTTTGGTGGTAGTTCCTAGCTCCAGGTAATACATATAGCGTTTCGATAGGTTATAGTATTACCTCACATTCTGTTATATATCTTATTATGGATTAACAAAATATAATGGTGAGAATAGTTTTAATTCATTTGCGAAGGATTTTGGCGATGGTGGTGTTAGACTGTGCGGAAATAATCACTCAATAGGCGGTCCCTAAAAAAACAATTCGTCGATAGGATTTCTTGACAAGGGAGTTAAAATTTGGCTGAAATAATGATCGTTACCAAAACCGACCCACAACATAATTTTTAAAAACATTTGACAAATCGAAAGTGATGGTTTTTATCCTATGTTTGTACAATTTTTCTCTTTAAGGAAAATGATTAACTTTGATCTGAGGGTTCATTATTTGTGCTTTCTTTTAACTGCTTAATGCCAAAATATAAGGTTCAATTTCACTATAAAATAACCGAAAGTTGATTATGCATTCCATTTTAAAATTGGTTTCGTGACTACTACCCTTACCATGTGCATACTTAGTATTGTATCTAATATGCACTTTACTCGTCGAATGGTAAGGATTTAAAAAAAATCCTGTGCAACAATTTTGATTTTGATTGATCTGTAACCAATAAAAATCATATATTATTATTGCTTGGAAATTGGGATTTACAAAATTTAAGATTGAGAGAGACGTACGTTGAAAGGAAGCCTCCACAATGGGTTGGAAATCGTTTCATTACCTCCATGGCGAGGGGCGCATTTCTATTCCCGCAATTCACGTTCCCAATGTTCCGTATTCGTTCGGGTTTTCCCCTCTTGTTCCGTCCCCTCGTCTCCCATTCTTTCCCGCATTTCGATATACTCTGCCGTGGTTCCCTCGATGCCAAGGCACCGGGCGTCCGGAGTTCGTCGCTCTCTCGTCCTTGACGAGCTCCCCCATTGCATTGTCGCCATCGCCAGCCTTGAATTCCTATTTCACGCAACACGCCCTCATTCTGCCACATCCTCCATTTCTGCCGCTGGCAGGTTATGTCCCTGTTATTTTCACTAAAACCTGTGTCCCGACTGGAGCAAAAACTTAATAATCTTATAAAATTAGAAACCTAGAAAATTTATTGCATTTTTTTGTTAGCAGATTTAGTATTGCTGGACCAGGAATAGTAAAAATGAATTGGCTATTTGTCAATGACTAGCCCGCGGCCTCCAACTTCTTGTCATAATCATGAACATAGCCATTTAAAAGTACTTGTTGGCCTTTTCTTACCTGAATATGCTTATTGATGAAATTAGGATCATTCTTACCTTAGCTTATTTCTCTCTATCGGAATTTGCTCGACAAATAAATAATGACATTAATTATCATTTAAAGAGCACAATATGTATATGAACTTTGACAGGATTTTCTGTCCTAGAGACCTTTTTGTTTGGCTGGAAAGACTATTCTTCTAATGCATTTCTCTTTTTAAATATTGCTATTAGATTGAGTTTAGTATGACAAGTGAAGTACCCTCGTAAGTACCTGCCAGCATTTGGTATTGTATTCAGCACAATCATAAAGCGAAAGTCAGGTTGCTGATGGGAAATTTCAATGCGATGAAAATACTCATGTATCCCGAATATGAATATTTCTTTCAAATGTCTTGTAAAAGTTGAAGATTAGAATTTTTGTTGTTTTGAATTATAGTGACTTTGTTGCATTTAGCAAATACTCCTAACAGAGAATATTTTGGTAGTTAGGTTAAGCGTCATATTTGGTCGGTAAGGAGCAATAAGTTTTTGGAAAATGATTTTAGTAATGAGGAAAAAAGAACTTCTGGTTGTCAATTATCTTCTCTTCAGATACTTTCTTATCTTTAGCATTAGATTGGCCATGCTTGAAGCCTTATACCGTCGCGTGTATTCTACTCATATTCCTACGTTCAGCTTTGTTTATTCTTATTCCGCTGAAATTTTGACTGCATGGCTGGACATTTAATTTTCCAATGGTTACCATATGGCTGTTATCAAATTATAAGTAATATGTACAAGATTGCTAAAACATGGAAGGCAGTAATGCTGTCGTCTTAATTACGCTGGGAGTAATCAAGCGAGCTTACGCCTTCCCAATTTATCAAGCAAGGAGCGAGAGAGTGGAGTGGATCTTGCAACGTGAAATCACCCTAAGAAGCGTGATATCGACTCATTCTCGGTCTCTCACCTTAGAGGGAGCCTTTGTCTCCATCGAGGCGTAGAAAAACATCTCCTCGTACCTTCAGTATTCCCTCTCATGTTTGTACAGCTCGTTTGAGTTTATTCAAGTGCTTTGAGTTCCTCCTGCGGTTTTCGATGGTTATTTTTAACTTTGAAAGTTTTTCGGCACCCGTAGAACCTCTAGGCTCGCCAATTTAGCTCAAATAAACTAGCGGAAAATTCTCGTGGAGCCGTCTCTACGTCTCAGCGGCTTTTCTTTTCTATTTTTGTGCATCTTTCGGTGACAACATCCTCCACCCCCACAAATACATCCGATCCCGTTACTTGTAGAGTGCAATATGTGGGTGTCTTACTGATGTTGAGCGAAAGGCAAAGTGTCTTGCTATTTATGGAAAAACTTCCTTGAAGGAAGCTTCATTCACATCACTACCCTGCGAGCCGCCGCATAGGCGTGTGGCGGGGGGTTTTAGGATACCAGTCGTGTAAAGATGTGAGGGATAAGGTTCTAGGAGGTGAAATGATGACGTGTATTATGGGAGTTTATTGAGTGGAGCTCAGTTTTTATTGTGGTTGCTTCTTGTGCATGGAAAGAACGAGTTTTCGCACTAATCTCCTTGGCAATGTATCTCTCTTATTTTATCGCTTCAGTCAGACCTGGAGATGTAGTGTGGCGTCATGATTATATTCTCTTGTCGCTCTGACACACAGAGGTTCCAAATTTATCCAGTAAAATAAGTCTAACGTGTAACCTCATAGTCTCTAGGGGCTTTTAATGCAATCCCTCTAAAATCTGTGAAACACTATGTTTACTCGTAGCAGTTTTTAATAAAGAGCGCATCTTTCCTTTGTATTTTTTAATTTTTTGGTTAAATTTTTCCAATCCAGGATCCCAATGTTAGTGGAGTATTCGAGGTGTGGCCTAATTAGATATAAATAACACCTCTTTTTTTACTTTTTCATTTAAAGACCTTACTCTTATTCGCTTTTTAAATCCTAGTGTTGTTAATGGTCTGCCGCACATGTTTTGTATATGTATTCCCCGCGATAAATCCGAAGTTAAGGTAATTTCAAGGTATTTCACTTTAACTTTTTATGGTTTGATGATATTTTATGCTCTGGGAAGCGTTAATACTGGCTCTGTCATTGTTTTAGTTGCCACAGGAGGTGAGTCGTACTGGAGCGAGGGATATGAAAATTAATAAGAATTTCCATAAATCATTTAATAAAGCCAAGGCTCTTATTCCCGACTTTGATAGTGTTTCTCTCCATAAAAATTGTGGTTCCAAATTATATACCCTTTCTATTGAAAATCATCATTACAACCGGCTTTGTAGATTGGAATTAGTTATCTATTAAAATTGGCTATAAAGTACTCACACTGGAAAAGTTGTATTTAGTGACCTGAAAAAAAGTAATAACGCATGTAATTTTTTGTGCAGAGTTTTAACGGATGCATATTCCATGAAGCCCTAAACACAAACAAACCTAGCTCTATTTCTTCTTCCGGTCGTTATTTTTTCAACGACGTTTCTCTTCCTATCCTAAAGGTATCTTCAGGTCAAAGATGCGTTGATTTTAAGGCCACATTTTATTGTGGAGTCGGTCGAGTCTGATTGGCTGCCAGTTGTAGCGACAAAAACTCTATTGGCGCCATTTTTCTTTTTTATTTTCCTGGATGCGCTTCAGAACTCTCTTGTCGCTAGGTTATACCCATCGAACAAGTCGTCGATAGGTGGTATCTGTAGATGTTATGATGATTATGTTATTTCGATAGCTTACCGAATGAAAAGTGGGAATAATCTCTTTTCCCCGCTCAGGAGAACGGTATCTTGGAGGCAAGTGTAGAGGGGCCAAGTTCAGTCCAAGCGTGCTCGGCCACTGTTGAGATGTGGAACTGTTCCTTTTATGTAGCCTTTTGGTGTTCCTTTAGTATGCATACGATCAGTCTCCCGGTCTGGCTCCTGTAGTGTTTCCCACAGGTATAGTTTATTTTTTAAACTTCCTCCTTCATGGTGCTCAGAATCCACTCTTTTGGGTTCGCCATCATGTCACCCACTTTCTCCGTTGTGGAGAACCTGGTCACTTCATGCTATATTTCTTCAACATTCTGCCAATTGGCTCCGCTGTCCCTGCAATGTAGGGGATGGTAGCCTTCCATGCACTTAAATTGCCACACGCCACAATTTATTAGGATACATCCATTATGCTAATTCCTTTCATCATCATCATCTTTTGTTGTTTAATCCTAAGATAGGTTTACCGCAGCCCTCCACACTTCCCTAACTAATGCTTGGTCCTTTAGTTTGTGTTAGTTTTTTTATGTACTTTCCTCTTTATTTGGTACATGAACTCATTCCTATTTCTTCCTATGGGAACTGTTCCCTCTATGTTACCGTCAAATATGTTCTTCACAAACCCATTGTGCACCAAGGTGTGTCCAATCTATCTGGTTTATCTTTCCTGTATGGTGTTCCATGTACTCCTTCCTCATCCACTCTTCTGAAAATTTCATCATTTCTAACTTTTTCTGTCCATATGATCTTCAGCATCCTCATCCAGTACCAGGTTTTGAAGGCTTAGTCTGTTCTGGTCTGCTTTTCCAATGGTTCATGCTTCCGATCCATAGAGTGACACACTCTACAAATATTTTCAAATACTGTTTTCCAGTTTGTAGGCCTATCTTATTTGAGCGAAACAGTTGCATTTTTCACACGAACTCCTTCATAACTTGAAACGCAGTTTTATAGACTGTAAAATTGTGACGGAAAAAATATGTACACGCTACCCGAACTGACCTACATACGAATACGATACTACATTCGAATGGGGTAATGCGATGCGGAAGGCAGGAGGCAAATCACCACATTAAACTCCTCATATGATACAGCCTTGCCCTCTATGTATGACTATTTACTATCGTAACTAAATTTTATTACCTGATTCATTCCGAATGAATGACGCAATTTCATTGGCAAAATTTTAGGTGAGTCTATTTTAAAATGATGCCGGAAATTCTGAAATCCGTCCAGTATTCAGCTTAAAAAATATGTTTGATGTAAACTGAATAACGTTTAGAATACAGAGCTTAATCTATAGCCTTTATTATAATAGCTAATTGAGCACCATTCAATTATTAGGACCATCAGCATACTAATTCAGCGTATCCATTCAAACTGTTTTGGATATTGAAACATTTATACGGCATTTCTATGATGGTCCCCTACGTTGTAATCTTATGACCTAGAGTAGCTAATATATGAATTGAGTTTTTTTTTCAAATTTCCATAAAAATTACTATACGCGTATAGTAAACGGTCTCTTTTGCTTGAAAACTGGTCACTACAGGGAATCCTGACCCATTATTTTGTAAATGAGCAATCAAAGCAAGAGATATCGTGTATTTTAAATTTCGTGTTGTTTTTTCTAGTTTTTCTTTTTCTTTCTTCTTTTGCTAATGCCATCACTGCTCGCATCCATCAATTTCGCTGTTTACTTCTTGTTTTTCCGCCTCCCGTCGATGAAGACTCTTCTAGACAGGACCAGATTGACCCGACGACAGGAATGAGAGATGTTCTTGTGTACACGCGAACCTTCAGCTCCTCTCATAATAAGAGAAGAAGACGTCAAGGTCAATGGGTTTCCCCTGCCTCGCGGTGATCTCAGAGCAAACAAAGAATGGGCTTGAGGTTCCGTGAGGGGGTTTCTCTCGGCAAAAAATGTCCCACGCTGCTGTCTCCTGGACATCCGCATTATAATCACATCATCTATGAATTTGCTCTGAAGCGCATTGCAAATGGAACTTTGATCTAAGCGTACGGTTACCTACCAATGGTACAAATTCTCCTATCACGTAAGGTTTTGTGTTTTTGTGGTCCGCGAGATTAGCTGAGTAATGGCAGAAGTATGAAAAGAATATTACTTCACACATAGGGACTCAACTGCTTAGGATACAAAGGGGAATTGGGCTACCAAAGGGTATACAAGTCAATAAAGACTGGGAAACGTTGGTCAAAGCTAGGTATTCAGGGATATTACTAATTCCATTAACGTGGAATAAAACAATTTACGAAGAATAAATATGGCAATATCTGAGGCGTTTCTGGCATATGAGCTTTCTGAATATAAGATGAGAAAAATTTTTAGTTAGCTGTTGATTTATGCTCATAAAACAGTCAGTTTCATAAGCGATGCCAGCCCGCATAAGGTGTTACTTCCCCGCAACTCCGATAGCATAATCACATTCTTTATGGGTCACCAGACCAAATAACGTGTATGAGGATACGAAAAAAAAAACTTTTTAGGGAAATATAGGTTTGAACTTTTCGCTGACATCAGAGAGAAAAGTATTTAAATTTCATTCGCGAATTTAGCTAAAAAATTGACGTTCTCCACGCTTTATTCAGTAACTTAATCGCTGCCCGTCTGTTACGACGACTGATTGCATCAAATGCAATCGATTATTTTAGCAGACGAGCGTGTTTTAAAAGAATATTATGTTGAATGGGAAACTTAAAATGCCTCAGTTTGATATTCCAGAAAGAGAAACTCAAGCTATTTCAGCTAATCTTTCTTTGCATCATATTTTCAGTTTCGATTCCTTTCTCTTCTGTCATTATTTGGAGTAATTTCAATATCTCCAGTCTTTATCCCAGTGTTACGCGGACTGATCTTCAATTACATATTGTCGCCTTTGATATTTTATAACATTTAAAAAAATGTATAGAGGGCTCCCCTTCACTAAGCCATTGCAATAATGAGACTTTCACCGAGCACTCAAATAAAGGAGTCTGTGCTGTACTAGAGGCCTAACAAGAGAAAGGTGGTGAACGTTTACTTCTCTGCCGTAAGGTTACAAGCAACAAGTAAATGGTGTTAGTAAAAGAACCCAGTCTCCTCCAATAAGTTATTGATAGTTTCCCTCATCAATACGTGTGTCTAAATCAAACTACTTTGCCGTAAAATTTAATTGGGTGGAAACTACGTGGAGGTTAGGCCATTCAAGCTTCTGTTCCATCATTACAATGACAAGTTGATGTTATAAATTACTTGACGACGAGCACGAACAGGAGCGCCGCCATTCGCTGAAACCCTGCGCAATTTTTCAGTTGGCTACAGCTTAATTGGTTAGTATGTTCCTCGGCAGAAACTCTCCAGGACTGAAAGAGAAAAGTGGTCTTCTACTCCTCTTTGTTTCATAGGAGAGACTGTTCCGAGGGATCAGTTAATTGTGAGACCGTTTCTCATGGAGTTCTTCGCCGCATGAAGATATGGCCAATGGTGGAGGAAGCCGGTGGTGGGAGTAAGACACCTCCGGTAGCGTGAGAATTTTTCCAAGCGAGTTTGAACGTGGTATGGAAATGCTCGCTTTATCAGCGTACCTCCTTCCTCCCCCATCACGTGTTTGAGGGAATTCTCTCGCGCCAAATGGCCAAGGGGTTTAAGATTGAAGGAGAAAGAGAGAAATTTGCAATTACCCCGATAGGTGCGCGGTCAATCGTGTGGACTCTAAATGGTTCCCTGAGATCGCAGTCCAGGGATAAGCTGGCTTAATTGGGAGGGTTAATGCAACTGTGCCCAAAGTTCAAATCGTTATGTTGTAAGAGGTTTATGGATTGTCTGAGTGGAGTAGTGCTGGAGATTGCTGGTATTGTAAGGACCTTTCATTCATCCCTGTTTTCACTGGTAATGGGGATATTTTTTCTGAAAGCATCTCTGAATTCCTAATTATTAATTTCATTCAAAAATTGTTCATCGCCAAGAGACAACAAAAAAGTGGCATAAATAAGCCGTAGGGTTTGATTTACAGAATAAAATTTGCTTTATTATTGGCCTAATCAGGTTAATGGAAAAATATATGATTCGAGAGCTCTTAGGTTCCTCTGTCCAAAGTTCCAGATTGGGTATTTATTCTAACAGAATGATATATCGTAAGCAAATACTTTGATTTTAGAATCATCGGCAGCCGTTCAAAGGGACATAGTATTGTTCTCAACCCTTTTCTTTATCCTTGTTGAATTGTAGTCCTGTGATTTATTTCCGTCTTCTGCATCACAAGATTCATCTTTCCAGGTTTGGATTCCCGTATATAAAGGACAAGATACATTTAATTTACTTGTTGTTCCTGTGCTCTTGATAGGTATTCTTGAAAAGCAATATCATATTTGAGGCCACGTAATGGAATTAATTTGTCGATGATGAATGCGTGTATTCGAATCAAAAGTGGTGTATATCGGTGTAAGATGTATAAAAAATACCCTGTTCTCATCATTGATACCAAGTTCAAACAACCAGCGATCTTAATGCTCATAGGCCTTGTCTTGATCTGAATTTGCATTTGGCCAATTATTTGTGCAAGAATTATCTGTGAACATCATACAAGAGTAACTTTGATTCGTAAATAAGTATTTATTCGAGGTAAATTGATGTTTTCCCAGTTTCTTCAGCTTCTTTATGATATTTTACATAATGCACAGTGATTTCCCAAGTAAGTTATTACTTTGTGAAAACGTGTTACAGGATAGAGAATTTGTTAGGACCTTTCATCCATCTCTGGTTTTCATAAGTAATGGTGATATTTTTCCTGAAAGGGTCTCTGAATTCCTAATTGTTCATAGTCATAATACCTAAGAGCATTACAATACGTAACTTGTATTTTCAATGCCGATCTTACCTCATGTCAAATATTTTTGCGTAAGTCAGGACAAAAATCACGATGAAATAAGTATACCTGCCTCTTTAATGGCATTCAGTGGCTCAATGTAAAATATTTTAGCTTTATTTTCAACCAGTAGAAGGAAATATAAACTGCAGTTTCCCTCCATTTTATGTTTTTCTAAGGTGCAATAGTAAAAAAGAATGCGGAAAGGCTATAGAAAATTATGAGAAATTTGATAAAAATTTTATGAATTCTGCAGAGTTTGACAAATGTATTTGGTGCATTAGGGTGGAATTACATACATGTGAATTACTTTGAAGCATATGGTCACAGCCTCTGCTTCTCGAATGGCTCCGAGTGAGAAGCCATATAGTATGATGGGCATGAAATCATTATCATTAGAGTTAATAAGATTCACTTAGTTTTGATTATTCCCATGAATAATTATTCATGAATTTAACAAAATAATCTTATGCCGATTCAGCATCTACGAATTTTTGAAAATATATTCGCTCGGTGAAATTACCACTATCGGGCACTCAATTTGAAGGTCTATCTTGTTTTAATGTCCAGATGTATTGAATTTAGAAAAAGCAATTATTAATTCACTGAGTAAAAGTATGTGAAATCTAATGTTTTCCGCTATTTTTCAGTTAATTAAAGATATTGCAGTTTTTAAAAAATCCATATCATTGCAACCGTAGTCAATGGAGCTTTTTCTTTAATATTTAGCGTAAAATTTCTAGAAATAATATTTTGCTTATACTCGGAGAATAAAACTACAATTTACAACATTACTAAATTTCGCATAAATAGCGAGAAGATGCAAAAGTGTATCTAATTTATCCATCTCTTCATCTGCCTGTTTTTGTGAGGAACACTTTTAGGTTATTGGGTTCATTTGTTTATTTTCGTGCATGAACAGCAAATTTTTCTTGAAAATTCGTTTATCCCATAATTTCTCCGTAAATCGTCATTCCATATGCCAGCTTGAATACACCATTTCGTAGACTAAAGTTGGCGTGTTCACTATATTTTGTTTCAAGAGAATCGTTTTCTTTAGGTATTCAGTACTAAGCAAATTATGTTATTTGTTCATTAAAAATTCAAGAGTCGTTTAGTGGCAAACATCATAAGGCTTTGAAAGACAGTGCTACACAAGTTTATAGCAATGTGGTAGAAAAAACGAGAATATTATAAATTATACTTAGGTGAGCTAAGATTCATCGGAGGGAGACTCAGATAGTGATTAGTGAACTCTGGTGGTCAACTGTGGAGCGAAAAATTACAAAACTGGATGCCTTTCTTTCTGCTCAATGCTCATGTAATAGATGTAAGCTATTCATTCACATATAAACTGGCCAGAAGTGATACTTCCTGCACCTCTACAAGACCAAATTTTATAAAATTGGCCCTTAAAATCGAATATTCCAATTTATCTAATTTGCCATCGACTACGTTTATTTCTCTTCGCATATTTATTAATGAGTTTCAACATTCTTTATCATAAACGCTTATTATTTTCTTGGGTGTACACCGGGTAAAGGAATTATTTTTTTTCATGAGTTGTTCACTTATCCTGTTGTTCATGATGATTTTACTTATAGCAGTTCTTCCACAATTTCCTGATTTGTTTTACACATTTCAACTGTTGCTTTTTACTGAAATTTCCGTACTTTGGAAGACATATTATGAAATATAATTACGTTTCTTCACTGTTGGATATGAAATACTTTAAAAGCTTGTAACATTTCTACTTTTTGTCTATTTTTCATAAATAACTGTTACTTGTCGAATTGGTTTTATGAAAAAATATGCATGCCGGTAACCACATAATGTTAAACTCCTTCAGCAAAGGAATGCTGGTTCACAGGTATTTTAATAAAAAAGAAAAATATTGAAATGCTTATCCAGTCAACGACGAATCAGAGAGGATCTACTTTGATTTTGTCACTTCAAAAATTATATATTAAAAAGAAAGAATATTATAAATCATTCTTAGGGTTGAGAACAGCTCTTTTGGGTATAATAGCCAAATTTTTCTTTGATATTAGAAAAAGTGAGACACTCAGCATATATATGTTCAGAGCTTTGCCGATCGCACTTAGCGCGAACGTTTTGTCGTTCCCAAATGTCAAGATGTCAAGGAAATCGCCTTGCTCTGTATATATGTCGCGGCATTCAAGGACCTAAAACTTCCATGGCAGCCTTTATGGAACTGACCATCTAGATAGTTTAGTACCGTGGATAGATGTTTTACTGACATGCATTTTCCTGTTTTAAAAATCACTGCTCCAAGGCTTAGCGTGATGAGAAGAATTTAAACCTCTTCTGAAAGCTCACATAACCATGATTTTATCTCCTCCTACACCTTTCATGAATCATTACTGGTCACATGAGGTACTTTATTTTTTACATGTGAACTTAGTGAATTTTTATGTGTAACTAATATCAAATTTTCCTATGTTTTTCCAAGTTCTTTGTTTTCCCTTTTTTATTGCTGCTACTAAGGTATTTGAGGCTCCTTTTTCATACATGAAAATTCTTAATTATTTTTTAGCCTGAGTAAATTCGTATGAGGAACTTTAACCTCCATCTCCCTTGGTGTACTCGTCAGATTTCCACAACTCAGTGGTAGCAAAGTGATTACGTACTATTTTTAAGAAACGGTATGTATAAAATTGCATAAAACTTAAGCGGCTCCAATATAGTTTTTTTGTGTTCGGTGATTTGTGTGTGAAAATTGCTCTAAAAACAAAGTTGCAAGTAGACTGCAATCATGATTTTTTTATATCACACTTCAGCGATATTGGCTCAATATATAAAAAAAATTTACATAACTGATTTTTGATGAAATACTGATTGCAATTCATTTTTCATTACAGCGAACGTCTGTACTTAATTAACTAATTGCGCGCAAAATCTTCATGTCTTACTGTATGAAAATTCCCTTTCCTTAGTGTAATGCTGACCGTATTGGGTTACATGGAAACTGACATCCCGCATCATCATTCCCTGTGGTTTCTTGTATTTAGCGCAGTAGTTCCGAGGGACGAAATGACAAAATTTTTTAGGCACAAAATTAGAAAATTACATTAAAAATTCAAACTTTTCAGAAAATGTCGAACCACTAAGCACTTCATTTAGATTGAGAGCAAACGTAGTCGCTGTCAGTTTGTTTCATGGCACCTTTTCACTGTATCAATCAACGCGAGGGTCATGGCAAGAAATTTCATAAATATCTCATAACGCCGCTCTTTATTTTTGCTAAAGGTCAAATTTTCATGGCATCTCGTCGACAAAATTTATCGGACTGCATTTCATCACAGGTCAAAATCGTGCACATGGATCTTTTTCAGAGGGAAGAAAAACATCCAGCCTACTCAGAGATCGTTGAATGTGACGTTCATACTAGCGTTTCCAAAAGTTTAGATCCATTGCATCAGCGTTGATTGCAACTTTTTCTGTCATAACGGCGAGGATGGATGATGATTCAACAGTCAAACCCACCCATGACGTCCGCCTCATCTCAACCTTCCGCTCTCGTCACGACGCTAATCAGAAAACTGAACGCAGGAGGATTATTGACAATCTTCATCCGGAGGCATTGTTGTCCACTTCCCACGTATTCACAGACCGCACCAAAATAGGCTGCTTCACAAGCTGTGGGTGATTGACGGGCAAGTGAGTGTTGAAATCCGCGGAGTAACGTTATCCTCATGCTTGCCTTGCCATTATTCTGGTGTCTTTGGTCCCGACGGTATGATGGCAGTTGGGTGTATCCTGTTCGTTGAATTTCTTTCGTTGAATTCGCTCGTTGAATGACTTTCACATTACAACTTTTGTGAAAAACACCAAGGAATGAAATTCGCCTTAAATTAATCATTTGACTTGACCGGGACTCCGGATCTCCCAATGGCCGATCAGGAGTATTAGCCAGCTACACCACCAAGCCATCTTCCTTCAAGATGAATTTAGATGGGGGTTTAAGCAAGCAGTGCTTGGAAAATTTTGGGAAAGATTTTTATTTGGCAGGCTTCATTCTCATGCCACTCAGTCAACTACTTTTCATTGCTTATTTGGTGCGGCGACCATTTGGCATTTTCGCTACTTAGAACAGGCGAGTAAGTTGAGTTTGTGGGTAAGCGGGAAATGAAGGAAAGGCATAGAAAAATGGGCTTCGGCATTCTCAATTAGTATAGCCTATTCGTAACGAAAAGCACGGATTAACGTCCCATCCAGCAGACGGCGAGGAAATTCTCGAACAAATCCGATCCTCTTGCATTGCAAAACGTCACGATCAATTCACATCTTCAAGGGCCTTTTGCCACCTCAAATGTTGGAATTGATCTGGACTGGCGGATTCCAGCCTTTAGGCACGCGTGCCAATTGGGGCAAGTGGTTGAGAGTTATGTGGCAGGCGGAAGAGATTGATTAATGGTTGGAGTAGGATTTTAGTAGCAGTCGGAATATGGAGAATGACCATTTTTCTATGTAATTGGGAAAATTTAGTGATATCTCTAACTAAAGCGGTAAAAAGATAAAGTTGTAAGTAAATATTAGGCGAAAACTTGTGGAAATGTGAACAAGCTTATCATGAAGATACTTTGAATAAAGAAACCACCCCTCTCCTCTTTCTCTCCCGTCACTTCATTCTATCCCCCTCTTCTACCCATGACATGTATAAAGCTCATGTAACTGACACTCTTTACCCTTACAATGACAAGATGCCTAACCCTAGGCCAGAGGAATATCTTACTGTGGAAATTAACGAAGTATCTTTAATTTGATTATGTTCTAAAGCGTTAAAGGGCTGACACAGCCCGGATTAAGTACGGTGACTCTTGAAGAATGGGTAGGACTCGTGAGGGGTCGGGCGGGAATACCCACAGCCAGTCCCTCGGCGCGCGTTGCGCAGCGCTGAAAGCAACGTCGGGGGCGGTGGTGGTGGAAAACACGACGACGGCTATCATGAGAAAGGCTGAGCGCGGCATGCGATGTCGAATCCGCCGCTCGGAGAGTGACAGCCCACCTTTTTCGAGACCCGAGCCTCTCTCTGCGGTTCTCGCTCATCGAAGCGCCGAATTTCGGGCCCTCCCGACCGCCCACCCACCGATCATCCCTCGGGAAGGGAGCACGTCTCTTGGGCCGCGCCGAAGACGCGCGTCGTGGGCCGAAGACTGTCTTGTTGAGTACGCAACCACGAGTGCCTCGGGGCGCTTGCACGAAAGACAATCCTCTCCCTGGAGGACACCTCGGTGAAGGCAAAGGTCACGCTAATGCCAGGCGGGTGACGGGAGGGCCAGAGACGGGGGCAGGGGGAGGAGGGTAAGAGGGAGGTGGCGCTTGAAGAGGTGAAGTGTGAAGGGGTGGCGGAGGGACGATGCTCAAAGGATGCCACGCGAGGAAGAGGCAGAGGGGATATTCTGTAGCACTCAAAATAATCCCTATTTAACGCCCAAGAGTGGTAGAGTTATGCCCAGTACACGATTGATTCAAACCTTGTCTGTCAAATTCAGCTACAGTTCGACGAAAAAATATACTCTCGAACAATTAATCAAACGTTTTTTCCAGTTGTCAAAGCGAAGTTTGCCATTCCCAACATCAAATATTGGTGTCTGCAAATTGTCGCAGAATGGCCTAATTCTTCGTTATATATTGAAAAATATTCTGGGAGCTCAGATATTACGAAAATCTGCCCCGTGTGTTTGAGTTTTTACACAGTTCTTAAAATGTTCTGGTACTTTCTTATCTTTTCATATCTCCTGTTTAAAAGTCTCGACGGAAAAATAAAAACTTTAATGTACTAGTGACTACATGAAAAAGATTTGTAGGATACTACCGTTTACGATTCTGCCCACAACCTACAATAATTTTATAACCACCAAAAATTGATAGTTTCAATGTTTATCAACATCGTATCGAAAAATCAAGATAGTCAAAAAAATTGTTTGAAAGAATATATCTTATAATTAAAAAATAACTTAAAAAATAGAACAAAATAACAACTTGGGAAATTAAGTACATCGGTTTTATATTTTTTTGCTTTTGATAGAAAACCACCAAAGTGTTTTATTAGTAATTTTAATGTATTTTTATTATTTAAACATTTACTCAAAAATAAATCTTTATACTTCTCTATCATTTATCTACTCGCCTAACCTAAACCTCAGGCCATAAAGATTGAAGTAAGAGTCAGCTTCGGGGGAGACCCATCTAATTCGGAGAACCTTTTGATGAAACACGAGCGTGATATTTTTGCGTTTTATGCACATTATAAACAAGAGTTGTTATTCAATCATTCCCCAGTAATAATAGTTTCTATTGGGGTAAATAGTTATACAAAATGGATGATAGTGAGTATTTCTGTAGAGAGTGATTCTAAAATTAGTTTATTATACTTTAAGGTGGTATGGTGTACCATGTTACTCCTTAAAATATCCAAGTCTGCCGTTTTGGACATCATAATTTACGATTGATAGCCGGATAAGGCATAAAAGTAGATATTTTCCAAAACAATAATTCTAAAAGTTCTTTGGTGCCAGTTTCTTCGAATTTATTTCTTCGGTGTTTAATTGAATGGAGATTTGATCGGTTACTCGGACCTAATTTATCTGACGATTCGAGATTCCCATGATGAGTAATCCTGTTCCGCTTCTCTTCGAGGTCAAAATTTTCTCGGCTCCACTCTGCTTGAATGCACGCGACACAATATGCATCACCTTCTATCCGCATGTAGAGGCGGTGGCTGTATTGTCCAGCATCCGCCTCTGATCGAGAAAGGAAAGGTAAGCATCACTCATCATCTCAAAGGTC